>SJYC01077152.1:0-25694 GCA_006408675.1 Madoqua kirkii | reverse complement strand
GGGGGTGGGGGGGGCGGAGAAAGGGATAGCCAGAGTTCATCTCTCCTCAGACATTATGGGAAGGCTCTGAATGGACTTCCTTTTCCACACTCCACCCTTTGCATCCCATTTCTAAAGAAAGCAATTCAAAAATTCTGTCTTCAGTACCCTTCTGACTCCTACTAATCCCAGAGATAATGGGTAGGGTCCTAATTCCCTAACAGTTCATCGCACCAAATCCAACTTCATACACTCATTCGAGTACCTACTATTCATCAGGCACTGGAGTGCTAGGGGAAAATCAATGGTGCCCTCAGAGAGCCTCCATTACACAACCAGCCCCCTGGCTATACCAACGTCATCTCCCTGTTCCTGGTCCCCACTTCCTTCTTCAGCCACACAGACCCAGCCTCCACCCCATCCTCTCCAGGCCTGTGTAAGGGGCTTTCTCCCCATGGCGAAAAAAACCTGCCCCCTCCCCTGGCTTCCCCTTCCTACTCTAGTTCCCCAGCTGCCATTACAAGCCAAGTATTTAATACTCACTTTTACCCTGTCTTGTTCTCATTTGCATGTTCTTAAGACTTTTCAGGCTTCTCTAATTGCTCCTCCAATCAAACAGTGTTAAGTCATTCAGTCATATTTGACTGTTTGTGACTCCGTGGACTGTAGCCTTCCAGGCTCCTCTGTCCATGGGATTCTCCAGGCAAGAATACTGGAGTGGGTTGCCATTCCCTTCTCCAGGGGATCTTCCCAGCCCAGGGCTCGAACCCAGGTCTCCAGCATTTCAGGCAGATTCTTTACCATCTGAGATACCAGAGAGGCCCAATCAAATGGGGGCCCTCAAAATGGGACTCTCCCCTCTGGTTCTTTCCTCTCTGCCCACAGGGAGTAACCAATAATCAGGAATTCACTGTGAGGCCACAAAATGCTTCCAGACTATCTATTGAGTACCTATTGCATACCCATGGGACTCAAATATTCTGTACTCTATCTTCTGATAAGAAAACGAATGGCTCTAAAAGATTTTCAACTGATCCACATTGAAACATGCTGAGTGACAGAAAGGATTAGGATTGGGTTCAGGTAGTCTCTTCTCATCCCCACCCTGGCCCCAAGCCTAAAGACTAGGCTACCTGGGAAGTACCACAGTCTACTGGGCAGTGCAGGATGGTGTGTGTGTGTATGCACATGGAGAGGAGGAGAAAGAAGGGAACAAAGAGGAAGGAATATGAAGGCAAAGGAAGCAGGAGGAGAAGTATCTGCTGTCAAAAGCGTGTTGCTGGAAGCAAAGGGAACCTTCCCACATATGATTTTAGATGATGGGAGACACCCTACTGTTTGTTTCCCGTTACTGCCTTCAGGTCCCTTTGCATTCGGGAGACCTGAAGCACAGAACTGGCTTGTTGATTGGTTTGAGTTTAATTCATTTGTGTAATATCCCTGTTCAGAATGATATCTAATTAACACTTTTGTTGGGGGAAATAAAACCTCCCATAATCATTAATGAATGGGGGAGGGGAAGGGAAGCTTTCCCAGGCAGCAGCCTTGCATCTACCAGGCTGTTTACGGCTCCATCTTACAGATGTCTTAATAGTGGCATTATCACTCATTCTGGACGAGGACAAGCAGATGGAACTGAAATCTGATGATGGGATGCTCAGAGCTGCATGAGTCAGCACTCACACCTAGTTCTGAGGACCTCGATTCTGAGTGCCAACTCCAGAGAGGGCAGTATAGCTAGACAGCCTCCACCAAGCAGAATGGGCACTTTCCAAGTCAGTGGGTGAAGTTCCAAGTATGACTCTACTTTTCGGTTGCGGCAGGTCCTCCAGGCTTTGCGAGGAGAAATAATACTTAGATTTGTGTATAATTTCACAGTTTTCAAAATGATTTTATAAGTGTTAGTAACCAACTCACTGGGAGCAGAGAATACCAACCTCATTTAACAGTTGAAGATAGTGGGTGAAGTCGTTCAGTCGTGTCCCACTTTTTGCGACCCCATGGACTGTAGCCTACCAGGCTCCTCCCTCCATGGGATTCTCCAAGCAAGAGTACTGGAGTGGGTTGTCGTTTCCTTTCTCCAGGGAATCTTCCCGACCCAGGGATTAAACCCAAGTCTCCTGCATTCCAGGCAGACGCTTTAACCTCTGAGCCACCAGGGAAGCCCTTTGAGGATAGTGAAGCTCAGAGAAATTAACAGACTTGTCTAAGGTCACTAAGGCATACATGGCCGGGAGTTGAACTCAGATCTTCCAAGTCCAGAACCCTGGGCTTCGTGGGAAGCAGTCTCTGCTTGCAGGTCACTGGGCATGTGCCGTTGCTCTCCAGAGAAGTCCCATGAAGCTAACACCTTGTTGAGGATATAAGGAAGGCATTATGGGGAGGGCTTCTACAGAAATCAATAAAATTATATGGGAGAATCTGAATGGTACTGCAGGGGAGGTCAACAACTTTCATAAGATTCTTGAAAGAGTCTCTGACCCAAAATCACAAGAGGCAGCACCTTGCAGGGGCATCTCTAACCAAGCCTTCTGGTGTGACAGACAGAGAACAATGAGCTAGGTCATTAACAGGAGGACCTGGGTTCTAATTCCACCATTTCCAAACTGTTTAACCTCTCTGGGCTTCAGTTTCTATTCCTAAAAAAACAGGGATAAAAACCCCTGTCCTGCCAACTATACAGAAATTTTGAGTATCAAACTATACAAGGAAAAGGGAAATGGTGGCTAGAAGGCAACAATGGGAAAGAGATTTTCAGTTTACCTTCTCACATTAAAAAAATGTTGTGCCATGTGCATTATCTGCTAAAAACATATTTAAAAATTTAACAAAAATACGTTTGGCCTTCAGGTTATAGAGTGCTTTATAAACACAATGTCACTTATTTCTCTCCACAGCCCTGCAAGGCAGAGATAATTTTCCCAATTGCACACGAGGCAACTGAGGCTCAGCCAGCTCAGATAAATTGCCCAGTGTCATGAATGTGACTAAATATTAGCAGGTCGAGGATTAAAATTCATATCTTTCTGATTTCAGTTTCCCTCCTTCCCTCCCTCCTCCTCTCTCTCTGTCTCTGTTCTCTACATTACAGGTGCTCACTCCATCTCATAAAAGCGGCCATGTTAAGAGATAAACTTGATGTATATTGAAGGAGAGTAAATTTTACTATATTGCTACAGGAGGGCTAAAAGTTTCCCCATCATTATCTAAATATAGGACTCCCGTAACTACTTGCCTTACAACCAACCCAAATTGTGCACTGGCAGGCTGAAGAATTATACATATGCAGACACACAGACACACAGACACAGACACAGACACAGACACAGACACACATACACACACACACACACACACACACTTTGTTATAGCAAGAGGAAAGAGAATTAGGATGGGGACTGAAAAGATACTCCCGTGGTCTGGACTGTAGAGGACTGCCCAGGCAGCTTGGCAAGAATTGTTCATCCTGTCCCACCCCTAAAACGTACTCATCCTTGCCTCTCACAGTCTTTAAATACTTTGCTGTCGATTCATGTTAGGTTATTGTTTTTATTCTGCTGCCTACATGCCCTGTACAGGCTTATCCATGTCAGTGCCTTGGCTGAGACTGCAGGCCCCAGAGGGCAGGGGCTGGGCCATACGTATCCCTTTGTACTGCATCCACTCCGAGCCAGACACAATTATGTGCTTCATAAAGGTTTGAGCAGATGACCACAGAGATAAAGGTCATTTATTCTAACTTAAAGAGAAATGAAGCCTCCAGGTAGGGTAATTTTTATGACACGGTGCTGTGCAGGGGAACACGCAGTAGTAGCTGGAGAGAGCACCGTCTGCATCCTGGCGCTACCTGGCCCCAGAGAAGGTAAATATCCTCTCTTGGTAACAGTTTGTCCACCTATAAAATGGAGATGATACCTACTTCATGGGTCTGTAATGAAAAATGAAAGAAAGGTTTGTGAAACAGTAAGCCAAAAGGTGTTATATATCTGCTATTTAGGAAGAAAGAGAGAAAAATTAATTAAAAAAATGTCATCTGAGCTGACCCTGAGGTTTCTCAGGGGAAAACGCCTCCCGTGCTTTCCGCCCCCCAGCGATGGAAACCCTCTTGTTCACTGGCTTCCCTGTGCTGGCTGAAAGCCTGGCACATTACTGGGAAATGGAATATACCAGAGATCTTTGCAATAGCTAGTTGCTATAATGATAAGTTGGACTTTTATCCACCTTTGCAACAGCTAAAAGAAATAGCCCAAATTAACCCTCAGTTCATTTAAGCTGCATTGGGCTACAGTCCATGGGGTGGGTCGCAAAAGCCGGACATCACTTAGAGACTAAACCACCATCAACAACCCATTTCTACTCATTCTGGATGGGACATACATACACACAGTTATCTACACATTCCTCAGTGTTAGGGAGGGATTGTTCAAGCAATAGACCAACAAGCAGACTTCCCTGGTGGTCCAGAGGTTGGGAACCCACCTTGCAATGTAGGGGATGCTGGTTCAATCCCTGATCGGGGAACTAAGATCCCACATGCCTCAGCAACTGAGCCCACGTACCCCAACTAAACAATCTGTTCACCACATGGAAGGTCTCACATGATGCAATGAAGATCTGACACAGCCAAATAAATAAATAAATACAATACAATACAATAAACCAACTAGTGCAGACACTCTGAGGGGCCCAGGCGGGAGAGACTCCGATCAGCAGACAAATCAAGTCACAGTTCTTCCTGGACTGCTGTGGCTGGTTTTGCAGGCGGTGAAGGTCAAGGGTAGGCAGTAGAGTGAGAGAGGGCATTCCAGGTAGTGACAACAGTGGCTTGTTCCAAGCCTAGAGGCAAGACTGAGCTGGCCTTCTGTTACGACCTTGGCAATGGTTGGGGGTGGGGTTGTGTAGGGGAGTAAGAAGAAACTGAATCAGTAAAACTAGCAAGGGAGTGGAGTGAGAAGGCAGGAGTATTGCTCCTTTTGGAAGTGGTCTCTGGATTATCATTTCTTCCCTGGGGGGATACCCCTGCCCTGCCCCTACAATTGAGATCCTATTAATTCTCTTTGATGGTCAAGCTTTCCCAGAGCACCCTAAAATGAAGCCAGTTGTCCTTGCTCTGAGCTTTCTGGCTCTGCTACTCACAGGGCAATATAGCATCTACTGCCTTGCTCCAATAGGACACAAAGGTATCAAGAACCTAGTGTGTACTAGATGCTTCCAACTGATCCACTCCTTCCCACAGCCCTGCACTCAGTTCATTATCTCCATCTCAGAGAAAGGCGTTAGAGCAGGGTAGGGAGTTGGCAGCAGGATCTCCAGGCCAGACGGACTGCAATCGTAGCTTAGCTGTGAGACTTTGGACAAGTCACTTAACTTCTCTGTGCCTCAGATTCCTCTTCAGTCCAATGGAGATGACAAAATACCTGGACACTGAAGATCATTAATGCATAAATGTACTAATGTTGCTCAGAAAGGTGCCTGGCACATGATTCATGCACAAGGGAACAGATGCTCGGAAATTTGCTCAAGACCTTAAAAGCTACACAGCTGGAATTCCATAGAGTGCTTCACTCCCTTGGATTTCCCTAAGTATACTGTCCTCATCTCTCCCTGGTTTAGGTTATAAACCACCAATGGGTAGGCTCCCATTTGCCCCTCGTCCTCCACGGCACCTAGAGGGTGTATGATACACGAGTGTAGATAAGTGAGTCCAGGTGTTAGTATATGAAACTCGGCTCCTCTGATATCCAGCAAAACAGGAGTCGAGGTACACTGGAGCAGCCTAAGGCTAGAGTTTCACCTGCCTCTGATTCACTTTAGTGCCTTTGAGATTTGAGGCAGAGCATCAGTACCAGCAGTGATCTTGGGCAGGGGAAAATATCCCATGCCGGGGAAAAGCCCGCAGTTCCTTCCTCCCTGCTTCTCATGAGCTCTTTGGCTTTCTTAGCACATCAGCAAGAGGACAGCAGTCCACAAGGCCAACTGAGATAGGTGTGCCTCCTCCTACCACACCACCCGCGTCTGGCAATGTGCCTGCCCACCACCAGTCCGGGGGAGGCCTGATTAATCTGGGGCAGGGGCGCCATCTGCCATCCTGCCCCTGACCCCAGCCTGGCCTCCTCCCACCCTTCACTCCACCGGCCATTCAGCTGGGTGAGGGCATTTCTTGAGCCCTCCCAACCTCCTCCGGTCTGGGAGGATGGAGGCATAATTAGTGCACTTCTCCTGGGGAGTGGGAGAGGCAGGGTGGCTCATTAACCCAGCCAGGCATGCCTCTTCTGTGACTCTCTCCCTGCCCTCTCCTCTCTGCTCCTGGTTCCCTCTTCGGTGCCCTCCCCACTTTGGCCTCCCCTCCTCATTAACCTTTTTGCTCCTTTTTCTCTTCTGCACCACTCTTGGCTGTACCCCTCCCTCTTCATCTCACTGTTTCTCCTCTTCTTTCTTTGCCTATTTTGCTCTCTGACCTTTCCTTCCTCCCATCCCCCAAGACCATCTTTTCTTGATTCTGGCCTACCAGCTTCCGGTCTCAGCCAAGTTCTCTGGGCCACTTGCCCTTCCTGCTACATGCTCAACCTCAGAAGCCTTATTTCCTTGCCTCTCTTGTTCTTTGGGGCTTCCCTGGTGGCTCAGCTGGTAAAGAATTCTCCTACAATGAGGGAGATCTGGGTTCGATCCCTGGGTTGAGAAGATCCCCTAGAGGAGGGCATAGCAACCCACTCCAGTATTCTGGCCTGGAGAATTCTATGGACTGTGTAGTCCATGGGGTCACAAAGAGTTGGACACGACTGAGCAACTTTAACTTCACTTCACTCGTTCTTTTGCTCCATTTCTTTCTTCTGCTTTCTTTTTCTTTTCTTTCTTTTCTTTATTTATCTGGCTGCCTCGGGTCTTAGCTGGGGTACTGGGAATCTTTGATCTTCATTGCAGCATGCGGGATCTAGTTCCCTGACCAGGGACCAAACCTGGGACCCCTGCTTTGGGAGTGCAGGGTCTTAGGCACCGAACCACCAAGGAAACCCATGTTTCCTTTCTCGGTCCCCTTCTCCTATTTCTCTCTTTCGCCTTTTCTTACGGTGTCCACTCCATTCTGGCTTTCTCTCCCCTTTCCCACAGTGCACCCACCACACTGAAAGAAAGGTGCTTTTTGAGGAATTTGTATACGTTCTGTCCTTTTTCTGGTGGGCAGGAGAGAATGAGGGGATTCTTCTGGGAGGACACTCATGACCTGTCTCATCCTAAGTGCTCTGTTCCGTTCACAACCCGCTAGTGAGTTCCCAGCATGAAACACAGTGGCGGGTAAGAGCTTGTGGAGTCAGGACCACGGAGAAGAAACTCCACGACGGCTTCTCCACCCAGAGGAGGCAGATACAAAGGGGCTTCCTGGAGGAGTTGCCATGGCCGCCTCGGTGGCAGGGTATCGGCCAGCCACACCAGGGCTGCCCACAGCTGCTGGGAGGACTGCTTTGTTTTTGGTCTTGTTTCCTCAGCTGAGGGCAAGCCATTCCAACCTTTGAGGAATCACTGTCACAGTTTTCGCCACACCGCCCTCTCTCCTAAAAATACAGCTGGCGGTGAGCTGCCTTTATTCTGGGGTCAGGGCGGACCCTGCAGAGCCTAGGAGGGGATACTTGCTTAAGGAAAACATCCGGATTGCATCTGCTATATCTGTTTCAAGTTTCTCTCTACAAACCCGTATGATCTAAGCACTGGGTCCAAAAGCCTTTCCACACTCATCCTCCAGATCTGCCAGTTCCCTTGCTACTTATTCACAGTATCTTTTCAAAACACGTTGTCTCACGACTTCTCCGATGGTCCAGTGGCTCAGATTCTGCACTCCCAGAGCAGGGGGCCCAGGTTCAGTCTCTGGCCAGGGAACTTGATTCCACATGCCTCAACTGAAGTTCTTGCATGCCATAACTAAGTCTCTTGTGCAGCCAAATAAATAAATATTTTTAAAAGATATATTAAAAAAAAAATCTGTTGTCTCCATTCTCTCCCTCTCTCCACCCTTTCCCACCTGTTTTTTCTAGATGATACTACACAGCAGGGATACATTTTCCAGAACAGTAACTTAATATTCCTCCTCCCTCCCCCATTTTTCAAACAGAGACATTGCACTTTTTCCAGGAAGTCTTCCTGGATTGACTCTTAAAGATGGAAGCTACCTAAGAAATTATTTAATTGCCCTTCAGTTTAGAATTGGTAAAGAACTCACCTACCAATGCAGGAGACAAGAGACACAGGTTTGATCCCTGGATTGGGAAGATCCCCTGGAGGAGGAAATGGCAACCCACCCCAGTATTCTTGCCTGGAGAATCCAGTGGACAAAGGAGCCTAGTGGGCTACAGCCCATAGTGTCGAAAAGAATCCGATATGACTGAAGAGACTTAATACACACATACAATTTAGAATGAGGACACAGTGCCAGAGCAATTAAATGATTTGCCTGGTGCATACAGTATGGAAACGCAAGAAGACACCCACGTTTCCTAACTCCTCCTCTTGTGCTGTTCAACCGTCCTGAAGCTGCCGTCTCCTCAGAGAAGGCAGAATAGCTGGCCTGGTCTGCTAGTAGGGGATTTCCATAACTGTCCCTGTTCTCTATCCCCAAATACCTTTCCCTGTAGTCAGTCTCTGCTCTGTCTGAGATATGTGTTGTTGCTGCTAAGCTGCTAAGTCACTTTAGTCGTGTCTGACTCTGTGCGACCCCATGGATGGCAGCCCACCAAGCTCCCCCGTCCCTGGGATTCTCCAGGTAAGAACACTGGAGTGGGTTGCCATTTCCTTCTCCAGTGTATGAAAGTGAAAAGTGAAAGTGAAGTTGCTCCATCGAGTCCGACTCTTAGCAACCCCATGGACTGCAGCAGCCTACCAGGCTCCTCCATTCACGGGATTTTCCAGGCAAGAGTCCTAGAGTGGGGTGCCACTGCCTTCTCCGATGTGTTGTTGGTCTTAAATAAAAATTTACTCAACTATGTGCCTTGAAGGCAAGCAACCATACCATATTTATCTCTGTTTCCTCAGCACCAAACAGTGCCTGGCACTCAATAATTGCTTGACGAACTGAAACTAACTGAGATGAAAACACACTATTGACCCTCTGAAGCAGCGGAGCCCTCACCCTCAGTAAGATGATGGAGGTTTTTGTTGACAAAGATGATAAAGCACAGCCATGTCCATTTGGGGTCAGCCCCCTCCTGTCACTCCCTATCACTCACAAAAGACAATGGGTAAACAATCACTTAGGGGTACAACTTGCACCTTCTACTGTTTTCCCAGGCCAAAAGAGAAAAGCATGGACTTCCAGGCCAGGAACTTAGCAATTGCTTGGCCCACTTCATGGCTACAGGCCAAAGCTGTGGAGAGGAAATTGTGGGAGCCACACAGGGCTCCAAAAAAGAACTCCAGAAGACACCTGCGGACCCTAGCATCATCTAGGGCAGTCACTCCCGGCTCCTCCTGGACCAAGTCCTTGGTCTCCCCTCACTTGCACCCACACTGGGCACACCAGGATTAGAATCCACAGGAGGAAGCAGCAGCCTGGAAACAGGGCCCATGGTACTTCAGCAGAAGGCTTGCGCAGATGTTCTCACATTCTTCAAAGGGATACAGATGTGGACAGGCAGGAGAGGAGCCCAGCAGAGCAGTACTTGCCTGAACACTTGGATCCCCTTCCTCCCTTCCGATCAAGTGATTGGGCAATCGGTGCTGGAAGCTGTGTGGGGAGTTTAAATCTCAGAGCCTGGGATTCTGGCAGCTGGCAAAGCATCTGGGGCAAGTCCTGACTTTTGATGTTGGGGACAGCCCATCGTTTGCAGAGCTCCCGGGGTGTGTTAAGGTCACACAGTCTAATTCAGAGGAACTCCTCAGAAGCTATCTCAAAGTTAATAGGGAACTGAGTTCAAGGAATTTGGGTGGTACTTAGCTGTCATAGAAAGAGCACTGGAATGGGAATCAGCATTTGAGATTTCCAGCCCTGGTTTCAGCAGAATCAGCTTCGTGGCACTGGACTAGCCCCATCCCTTATCTGATCTTCAGTATCCTTATCCACGGACTAGGCACCTCCAGAACTGACATGCCAGAACACAGGAGGTGTTTACCGCAAGCTAAATGACTGAACCGATATAATTCTGAGATTCCCTTCCTCCAGATACTTACAAAGTTTTCCACACTGCTGGCATCCCACTGATCTCATTTGGATGATAATGGCCCCTTCAACATCCTCCCTGCTTCTGACTTTCCCCACTTCCATTTGCCCAGAGATCTGACTGCAGCCTCTCAAACTTCATTATCTTGACCCACTTCTCAAGAACCCACAATAGCTGCCTATGAGAATCCAGGTGCACAAGGCTTTAATAGCTGCCCACCAAGTCCCACCCCCAACGCACCCGCCCACACACCTGGACTGGATTTCTTTCTCCCCTTGCAACCCAAGCCCTGTCTCTTCCTTCTGCACCCTGCTCCAGACTTACCTTTTTAAGGAAGGCTGGCCAAACCACATCGTCTATAACCACAGCCAGCATTACGTCCAGTCCCTTCAGTATTTAACGCCTCAGGTTACGTTATATTTATCTGTAGTTTCTTATATATATCTCTCTCCCGGTGAGTAGAGGTATAATTTACCCCTGAAGCCTGACAACGGCATAGAAAGGACTAAAGAAAACTCCCTTCATAAAGACCCCTCTCTCAGTCTTCCCACAGGTAAGGGAAGAAAGTTAAAAACATAATAACTTTATATATAGACATGAAAGCAACAGCTAAAAAGAGCCTCTGCTTTCACCTAGCCCAGCTTCCTCACTAGGGGAGACTGAGACCCAGGGAGGTCAAGCAACTTGTTCAAAGTCACACAGCTCATTCAGTAATCAGGAAGGAGACCAAGACAATGTCTTGTGCACTGCGATCCTTTCGCCAGCTGACCGAAGTATCCAGACCAAGGGGTCATTTTGACACCAGCTGAACTGTTTGGTGGAGAACCCACACTCAAGAGAAGTGAAAACTCTGCACTTGCTACCCAGGAAAGAGATCTGATAACAAAAGGTGACATGCGGGTCTAAAGAAACAAAAAGGCTCCCTATTGCTGTCCCAAGAAAGAATGTAACAGCCCTAGAATGAAATCCAGGGTACAATACTTCGGACTGAATTTTTGAGGTTTTGGTGGAGCTACTTCCTTGATGCCAGCCCACTTTGGCCATTTTTAGGATACTGCTGAGGGCGAGAACACCAACACTAAGTGCCCTGGACAGATCCCAGAACACACAGCCCACAGCCGCAGAGAAGCAAGGAGTCCAGAGGCCGAGGGCCACGCCCCTGCCTCCTCCACCCCAGTGAGCGCCACTGCCTTCCTCTGGGGTCCCACCATCAATGCTGGCATAAACATTTGCATCTCAGTTATTGGTACCACTGAGGAAGACCGGTGGTGTGGATAATGAAAAGTCATTTCTTTTTGGCTTTGGAAAGCATGATAATGAATTTTTAGTGGCACCTAATTATGTTCTACTGAAGATAATATTAAAAAAGTGTTTGCATTCTCTGAGCACATATTAAGTGATAGGGAGGAACAGAAGTGGTTAGCTGGAAGAAGAACCAGATTTTGAATTAAAATTTCGTTATGGGGACCTGCCAATGACCAGAATATTCATTCAACAGCTGTGTGTGTGTGTGTGTGTGTGTGTGTGTGTGTGTGTGTGTGTGTGTGTAGATTTGTGCAGGAGGCACTCTGTTTGGTGCTGGGAAGAAGAGGGAAATTACAAATAGGAACAAGACACACTCTATCCTCCAGTCTGGTGAGACAGGCAGAGGTAAACAACTCACTATGATTAAGACAGGATATAACTGCCAAATCAAGAAATTCAAGCAATTTGCTTTAGAAGCTCAAAGGAAAGAACAGACTTTTGGAGGGAGCAGAGAAGACTACTTAAGAGAGAGGCACTAAAAGTACATCTTGGAGGCAAATCCAGATTTCAGAGGGCCTGGGGTGGGAAGAGGGGTCACTGGTCTGAATGAGCATGGAGGCTGAGATGTATGAGCAGTGCAGGGAACAGCGTGAGGAACAGCACCGGTTCTCCCCTCCCTACCCAGTGCTGTGGGAGGAGACTGACTGCTCTCCTCCTTTGAGCAAAACAAAATTCTGTAAACCCCCAAGATCTCTTTCAGTGTTCTCCCTGCTCCACCATCATTTATTTCAACAAGATAGTTCTTGCTCATGCCCTACTAAAGCAAGTTCTTTTCCACTAGTTACTCCTTAGAGCTTTAAAAAGGGAAAAAAAAAAATCACCCTGGGAAAAATTCCTCTCCCAGTCCACAGCAATCTATTTTCAACCTCAGACTTACTCAATCCAGGTCTAGCTTCTCTGGGATTCCCAGACCTGGAACTTTCCTTACAGGAGACTGTTATGTTTGGGACCTCTCTCTTAGCCATCAGTCTCACTAAACCCTTCTAATTTGCTGCTGCTTTAAAACTAGGGAGGAAAAAAGATGGAGAGGACGCCCTCTCTGCCTCTCTGCCTCTTTCCCTTGCTCTGCGGTTACGCTCAGCAATGATCCTACAAGCCTGGAATTTGAGGAATTTCCTGCCCTGTGCTCCCTGGAAGAGCTGAGAGAGACCTAGCAATTAGGCCTGGAGTTTCCACTCCTGCTTTCCTCCACCCAGATGCAGTACCCTGAGTGAAGAGCTCGCTCTAAGGGGGCCACGTGGAGCTCAGTCTGGGAAGTATCCGTACCACAGGAACGTCATCCCGAGAGTCACCCCCATTGCCACTGACTCCCTCAGTCCTTTCCAATCACCTAAAGAGTCCCTGCCAAAATGCTCTGCCTCCTTTTCTTGGCCCATCTTAAACTGTAGTCATAATAACACAGGACATATAGAGTTAATTATGGATCTGCCCTTCGCCAGCTTCCGGGCTAGAGGACACTTCCCGAAGCGCCCGGGGTCCGCGGGAGGCCGCGAGGAACCTGCTGCGCAAGGGAGGTGGGTGAGACTGGGAGCAGAAGAGCACCTAGAACCCTCCACCTGGACAGCCCCACGCCAAACCTTAAGTCCCCAACCCGGACAGCCTCACGCCAAACCTGAAGTCCCCCCTCCTGGACAGCCTCACGCCAAACCTGAAGTCCCCCCGCCTGGACAGCCTCACGCCAAACCTTAAGTCCCCTCGCCTGGACAGCTCACCCCAAACCTGAAGTCCCTCCACCTGACAGCCTCACGTCAAACCTTCACCTCCCCCGCGAGCCTCAGTTTCTCCTGAGTCTTGGAGGGGCTAACCAGGTGCTTTTCTAGGCTTGGTTACCTGCTCCTTTGCCAGGGAGTCACCATTCTCAGGGCCACAGCTGTTAGCCCTCGGACGGCCGCCATTTTCTTCTGCAAGCTCCGCCCCCTCACAGTTCCCCAATCGCCTTCCGTGCCTGGGCCTCGGGAGGCGGGATCCACGGAAACCCCGCCCCTAAGCACATCTATTGGGAGATGTGGAAGGAGAAGAGACTTGATTGGCTAGAAATGCTCCCATTGCGGAAGCGGGGACGCACCCACAAAGCCCAGGCGGAGCTGGGGCGAGAGAAGGCGTGCCGGATGAAGATGGATACCGCTTGCCCTGCGGTGGAGCAGAGCGGATGGGCGGAGTTTGCGAGAGTCCCGGACCCCTTGTATGGCTCCGTGGACCGGGGGCGGGGCGCGGACAGGCCTCGGCCCCTCTGGCCAGTGACCAGTCGCCTGACTGGGCTCCTCCCCGAGCCCGGCCCATCCCTGAAGACTTTATCTTGTGACCAAGAGAGCGGGTTCCCCCTTCCTTGAGCTTGGAGACCTCGGCAGCGATGCGTTTCTTGGCCGTCGCGTTCCTGTTCCTGCACTCAGTGCCTCCGCCCTGGCCGAGCCGGTGAAATTCAAGGACTGCGGTGAGCCCCGGGGCCAGTCCAAAGTTCCCGCGCCCTCTGCGGGAGTCCCTGACAGAATCTGAGGCTAAGACTGCTGGGCTGGGTTTGGCGGGTCCTGCGAGCAGCCAGGCTCAGCATCGGACCCTTCGTGGAGTGGGCTGAACTCAGTTGGGGTAGGGGACAAGGTGCTGGCCTGGATAAAACACGACCTGTCACAACTTTATCTCATCAACCCATGTTTGGGTCCCAGCACATTCCTGGAGGGGGCTTTTTGCTGAAGTTTCCCAAAGTTTGTAGGGCAAACAGCCAAAGGTTCACTTGCCACTTGGGGCATCAGGGGTGCGGTGCAAAACCTCTATTTATGCCTTGTGTCTTGGGTGCCCATTCCGTCCCCACTCCTTTTGCTTTTTTTTACATTTCCCTTTTGATGACACATCAAAAGTCAATTCTCCTTTCACGAGCCCCTTTAGGGCTTCCTTTGTGACTCAGAGGTTAAAGCGTCTACCCGCAATGCGGGAGACCTGGGTTCGATCCCTGGGTCGGGAAGATCCCCTGGAGAAGGAAATGGCAACCCACTCCAGTATTCTTGCCTGGAGAATCCCATGGACAGAGGAGCCCGGTGGGCTACAGTCCACCGGGTCGCAGAGTTGGACACCACTGAGCGACTTCACTTTCACGTCACTTTGGACCATGACACTTTTGATTATTTCCGGTTTTCTCCTATTTATTAAACTCTTGTTTCTGGTCGCAACTTGTGATGCATAACCCTCTCTTGCAGCTGTGGTTGAAATCTTTGATGAGAAATACAACGGGGTAGAAATTGTGAGTTCCTTCGGTCCAATCTGTCCAAATTAAATGTTTGAGCAGAGCTTTTCTGAAGTGGAGAGGTGTAATGATAAGTAAAAGAGAAATGGAACTGACTTTATAAAATTTGTGAACTGGAACGAAACTTGAAGATCCTATAATCAATCATGGGCTTTCCAGGTGGCACTAGTGGTAAAGAACTTGCCTGCCAATGCAGGAGATGCAAGAGAGGAGGTTTGATCCCTGAGACAGAAAGATCCCCTGGAGGAAGAAATGGCAACCCATTCCAATATTCTTGGGTGGGAAATCCCATGGACAGAGGAGCCTCAGGGGCTAGAGTCCATGAGGCCGCAGAGTCAGACATGACTGAGCACACAGGCACACACATAGTGAACCAGAGTTTCAGAGATGTTAAGTAACGCCCAATCACACAACATAATGACAAGCAGAATAAATGTGCTTCTTTACACCCAGTGCCCAGGTAATAGTAACTGCCCAATAAATATTTGTTGGAAAAGTAAATGAGGGAATAAAGACTCTTTCCATTATATTGCCAAAATTCATGTTGAGGCAAGAGTAGAACTGGGGGCTAGGGCTAGGAGTGATCAAGAAATAAAAATTGCGGGCCTATTAATGCTTAACAAATGCTGCTCCACTGAACTAGGAGACTGGCATTTGAAAGATGGTATTATCCCCTCACATTACTGCCTTTCCCTCCATTAAACTTAGTGGCCAACTTAGGATGAAAACACGATGTTAACTTGATCAACTCATTCAACTCTCACAGTCTGAAACCGTCAATAAAGTAACTTGCCCAAGTTCTTACAGCTCATAAGCAGTAGGAAACTAGTGGGTGTTTGTGAGTCAGTCTGGATTTCAACAGTAGCATTAACATTAAAAAAAAAAAAAAAAAAACCAAAACCCTAAGGAAACTGAATCCTGAGATTGGTCTGCTCATGTGAAAAAACCAGGTGTATACCTATGGCAAGAACTTCTTAAGGGAAGGAGAGTTTCCATGACAGACTTTCAATTTACTTTTGAATTGAGAAATACAATGGAAGAACTTCAGTGCCCACATCAAAAGGTTTTTTGAGTTCCACTTTGCCTTCTTTCTCCTAAAGTGGTATTTCCTCAAGTCAGAAGTCGGGCCAAGCAAACTAGTTTTGCAATTTTTGAGGGTTAGGACCAGGAAATTTGCTCTGTTGACACTGGGAATCCAAGAACCTCTTCTCAAGAAAAGGAAAAAACAAAACTGAACGAAGTAGCTAAGTACTGCCCTTCAGATCAGTAAAGGGTACTGAGGGTATTCAGTACCTCCTTGATCATGTGAGCCAGCCTTGATAGAAACTAAAAGTTGAAAGCGTCAGCGTAAGCACTGGTTTTTTAATAAGTTGTTGATTAAGCTTCTGGATTTTTTTTTTTTTTCCTGATCCTAGAAGATAGGACAGAGTGGAAGAGAATGCTTAGAGGAAAGAATGAATCCTTTATTTATGTTTTGAGGACTTTGCCGTGATGGAGAAGCAAGTTGGGATAGGGGACAGCAAAGTATGGTTCACAGAACTAGCTGGAGCAGTGTTGGTCAAAACAGGGAAACTGTTCCACCCGAGATAATGCTCTCAACCTGCCATTTTCTTTGTCTTCATACACTGTGCTTTTGAGACAGTCTGTTCTATTGTCTAAATCCAGAATTTCTACCCACAAAGTAAATTTGAGGTGAGAGGCTCACCTTTTGTGTCAAAGGGGAACTTGCTAACCCACCCAGGAGCAGCTGCTCTAGACTGAATTCATGGACTAAATGCCAGTATGATGGTGATGATATGTGTGTGTGTGTGTTCACGCTCAGTTGTGTCCAACTCTGTGACCCCATGGACTGTAGCCCACCAGGCTCCTCTGTCCATGGAATTTTCCACGCAAGAAGATTGGAATGGGTTGCCATTTCCTCCCTCAGGGGATCTTCCTGACCCAGGGATGAAACCCATATGTCTTGTGTCTCCTTTGGCAGGTGGATTCTTTAGAACTTGAGCCACCTGGAAACTGCCCTGATATAATGATAGTAATGGTGAATACCTGTATAGCATTACAATGTTCTAAGGCTTCCTTGGTGGCTCAGAGGTTAAAGCGTCTACCTGCAATGCGGGAGACCTAGGTTCAGTCCCTGGGTCGGGAAGATCCCCTGGAGAAGGAAATGGCAACCCACTCCAGTATTCTTGCCTGGAGAATCCCATGGACAGAGGAGCCTGGTGGGCTACAGTCCACCGGGTCGCAAAGAGTTGGACACGACTGAGTGACTTCACTTCACTTCAAGCACTTATTAAGAGTTATGATGTATTAACTCACATACTCTCTGAGGTAGGTACTGTTATTAGCCCCAGGGAGGTTAAGTATCTTGTCTTAAGTTTCCACAGTACTTAACAGAGCCAGTGAGCTCACAGCCAGGTGTTGGATCCCAGAGTCTAGCGCTCAGCAATGGCATATGCGTGGCAGAGCTTAAACTCACCCAGCTGTTTATTTCTATTCTCTCCCATTCAACTGTCTGGTTTCAGGGGCCTGGGTGAAGTAAGAAGATTCTTAAAGATTTATGCTTATCTTTTCTTGGTCAGAGTATTTTTGTCCTTATTTAGACTGGTGGGGGAAAAAAGTCACACTCCCTGCCTCCAACCACTTATTTTGAAGAACATGGGTTCCAGAGTAGATACACCTCTGCTCTGTGTATCTCAAATGTGTGCTTGAAACTGTTCTCATCAGTAGCGGTATTCAAAGCTCAGAGACCATGAGTTGGATAGCCACCAGGGCAGGATTGAAAGAGCAAGGGTGGGTGGGGATGGGAAGGACAGTTGAGAGAGCAGCCAGTCTCAAGATTACAACTGGAAAGAGTGGCCTTAGATCCGAAGTGGAAACAGTAGCTGTGTGACTTGAGTGATCACTTAAGCCTTGTGTGCCACTTTCAGATCCTGTGTCAGGGAGGAGGGGTGGGGATGGTTTTCCCCAGTGGAGCCCTCCCAGCTTGTAGAGCAAGGGAGCTGGCTGTGTATGCTCGATTGTTTCCTTAATTCCCCTCCACCTGTCAAATACGAGCAGTTTCTGCTGGTCCCAGTGGTCTCATTGGGAAGGCAGAGCTCCTTCCCATTAGGTAGGAGACAGCCAAGGTGATTTGTTTTCCCTCCCGTCCAAACAAATTGTTCTTCTTTTGCAGGTTCTGGGGTCGGAGTTATAAAGGAAGTGAATGTGAGCCCAGTCCTACCCAGCCCTGCAAACTGCACAAAGGACAGTCTTACAGTGTTAATGTCACATTCACCAGTAGTAAGTAAAAGTGATTTTTACCTTCAAATTCATCTTAAAGCGTGACATCAATCTAAGAATTGAAGTGAGCGTGGGAATGTGAGGAGGAGGGAATTGCAGTCAGGAATTCCTTGACCTCCCTCTCAGTGGACACCATGCTTTTACACACCCTTCTCATACTGGGTCCCCCATGCCTGTTTCTTGGAGTCTGTAGTTGCCAGACTCCCTTTAGGCAAAGGGGATTTCCATGTGTTCACAGGTCAGAGAAGACAGCTTGTCTTATTGTGGTCCATATTACACAGCAGATTACATGGGAAGGTCAACTCTTTAGCTACAGACTGCAGAGTGTTAGTACCAACTCCAACTGTAAACTTTAGAACTCTTCCAAAATGTTATTTCAAGTAATGTATCTTCCAGTTATTAAGTCTATATTCTGCCTGAAAATATAGGAGCAATTAATACTTAGCCTTTCTAAGGTTTGGGGAACTTACTATTGACCCAAGAATCAACCAAGAAGTCCAAGCTTTCTTCTTCAACTTGAAGAAATGTTATTGGAACGTGTTTATTTCTTCTTTATTCATCTCCTTCAGATTCCCAGGAATCTAGACAAATGTAAAAGCTCTGTTTCTAAAAAGGGCAGCTGCTTTGAATCTTCCCCTCATTTTCTAGCCTATGGAACTAGACAGACTAATAAAAAAATCTGAGTTCCTATCATCTCTTGTTCATAAGCCTAAAGACAGCTCTAAGTCCTAGAGTTGTTATCTCTCCTGGAGAAATACCCCATCCCCTCTATTGTTCCAAATCAAAAATGTATCTTCTCAATAAAAGCAATTCCCAGCTGGGAGACAGAAAGAAACAGAGCCAATACTCTGGATCTCCAGAAGAATCTAATGGCTCATAACTCCAATTGCCCTAATTTCATTACGCTTATTCCTCCTGCCTTTTGATCTGGAGGGTAAATGTGAGCAAGAAATGAACTTTATGTTACCCAGTTACTGCTTTCACTACTGTTACAGGCCATGGCATTTCTGTGGAGACTTCTAGTCTATCTTTCTGTATTGTCTCTCCACTTTATTCTTAATTTTTATTTGAATTCTTAGGACAGGGTATTTGAGAATTCAGAGACCACACTCTTTAAGATGCACAATACACTTTGACAGAATCTGATGCATATAGTAAACAGAAAGTTGACTGCCAAAAATCAGCTAGCTTGTTCCATAAGGTTATTTATCCAGATAACTCTGATTCTTCTAAGAAACTGAAAGGCAATGAAGAGCAAGGTGGGGTTAAGAGCAAAGAGAACAGCCCCAACTGATTATTTTTATTTTTGTATAATTCAGTAATTTTTCAAGTTTCTGAGTGATCACTCTCCGCATAGCATTCACGGAAGTACTAAGTGTAACTGCAAAGAGAAATGGACCCTAGGAGTTAAGAGGTATATACTTCGGTTTGCCATCACAGCAGTGCCACTGCTTGAGACTATGCCTGAATTCTTTATTTAGAGTTTGGAACTAGGCTATTTCTTTCACTATCTGATTCTCTACTTTTTTTTCCCTTTTAGATACTCAGTCTCAAAGTAGCAAGGCTGTGGTACATGGCATTGTGATGGGCATCCCAGTTCCCTTTCCCATTCCTGAGTCTGATGGTTGTAAGTCTGGAATCAAATGCCCCATCGAAAAAGATAAGACCTATAACTACGTGAACAAACTACCCGTGAAGAGTGAATACCCCTCCGTAAGTGACATTGTGGTTGAGAACACTGAAAGTCCTGTGACTAGTTTGGAAATCGGAGGAGAGGGGGCAGAAAGAAAAGATTAGAATAGGAAGCCTTCGTCTCCATAAGGAAGGAGTGGATGCCTAAGGGAAAGGAGTACGGGAATCTGAGGTGCTGTTCTCACCATGTCCCTTTGTTCTTTGTCTCTTGCCTAATGGTTGAAAAGTGAGAGTGTTAGTCGCTGGGTCACATCCAGCTCTTTCCGACCCCAGGGACTGTAGCCTGCCAAGCTCCTCTGTCCATGAAATTCTCCAGGCAAGAATACTGGAGTGGGTTGCCAGTTCCTTCTCCAGGGGATCCTTCCCTCTCCAGGGCTTGAACCCATGCATCCTGTATAGGCAGGCAGATTCTTTACCACTAAGCCAACCAGGGAACCCCTACACAATTTTAACTAGGTATCAGATAGTTCAAGATTTCCAGTAGTCGTCCCACTGTCACCAGAAAAACCTGGTCTCTCCATTAATCTCTTAACAAGAGAGCGGTCATGTGTGAGGTCCATAGCAGAGTGGTAGCTTTTTCCTCTCTGCTTTCTCTCCTCCACCCCACCCCTACCCTCACCTCTGACTCACACTGCTACACCTGCCTCTTCATCTGCAGAGCAGGTGAGATAGAGCCTGCTAGATAGAGCCTGTGTTAACGATTATGAATCTTGGTAAGAATGAAGAAAGTAAAGGGACTACTCTTTTCAATGAAGAGAAAGAGCTGCATTTCTTAAAAGGAGATTGAGTCAAACCAGGAGCAGTCTGGCCATTTTTTCCATAGAAATAGCCAGTAATTAAAGAACATTCTAAAAAGACTCAAATATAGGGAGTCTGTGCTTACCATGCATGTATAGCTTAGTCACTAAGCACAACCAACTCTTTGCAGCCCCATGGACTGTAGCTTGCCAGGCTCCTTTGTCCATCGGATTCTCCAGGCAAGAATACTGGAGTGGGTTGCCATGTCCTCCTCCAGGGGATCTTCCCAACCCAGGGATTAAACACAGGTCTCCCACACTGCAGGCAGATTCTTTACCATCCGAGCCACTAGGGAAGCCCCTAGGGAGTCTGTGTTTGAGAGATATCAGATGCGCTAAAGGCCGGGGACAGATTTTCGGATTAATTTGCAGACCAGCCGTGTAATCACGGGCATATCTGAGCGTCAGTAACTTAAGTCTAGTTAGGACCCTATACAGAGTAGGACTTAATATATGGTAATTATTGTTCAGTGACATTTCATTTGTTTTTTGTTTATTTTTGTTTTGTTGCTCTGCAGAGCTTAAGTGACATTTCATTGGAAAACCAGCTCAAACTATGTTAATGTGTGCAGTAAGTGAAACAGTAGTTAATGTGTACTAGTCTTGAAAAAGTTACCAAACAAGTTTCAAAGCTGTGTATCATTGTTATCCAATTGTTGCATTCTGAAGAAACATTTTGAGTACAAAAGAGAGGTTGTAACTGAAAGCAAGTAAGCTAAAGTCCACATAAGAAATAACTGGCCAAGGTGCCAGTGATCTATTAAGAATTAGAAGGATCACTTCTCGGCCTTTTGGCCAAGATCAAGTATAGTATCTGTTCCTATCAGTTGAATATCTGATACAGTCTCTATCCGAGGACAATATATTAAATGAATTTTTGGAGCAGTAAGTTGGAATAGGAGCTTGTTCCATCCACCCCACGCATCGACCTGGTATTGCAGTACTTCCAGGAACAGTGCATCCCCCTCCCCGAGCCTTGGGGGAAATTTTTTAAAAAAGGAAACAGCTCCTAGTGTAACCAGTCAAGGCAGAGATCTCTATAGGGATATAATGTCAAAAAACGGCTTAAGGACATTAATCAAAGCTATATTGCTACAAAGGTCATTGTCCCTCAAAGTATTCATACAACCCTAAACTTCTTTGGACATCCTTTGTGCTTTGACATTTCTTTTTTCAGCTAATAAGTAAGTTTCCTGAGACCTAGAAATTGAACTATTTACTCTCTGCTCTTCATAGTTAAAGTTGGGAGAAGCTGGATCATGTTGTCAAAATGCATGTGAAATTGTTTAACCTTAAAATTCTTTTTCATGGGTGCCCTCATTTATGTATCATTGATCTAAGAGAAAAAAGAATACTTTAGAAATTTTATTTAAGAAGCTAACTAGTCTAGGATGTGGTACTGCTAACACTAAATCCTAGGTGTAATTTGGTTTACCCTTCTAAGCTTAAAGACACAGGCTGTGCCTGCATCCCACCCAAACAGCCTTCGTGATGGCATGATTTAAGAAGAAAGTATGAGAAACAGACAGTTTGTTACAATTTCCATCTAGGATTCATAGTTACAATTCATAGTTAAACCCAGTCTGGTTTGAGGTGAGGTCCTAGTTTCATTTTTCTTGATTCTTTTTCTTTCTCCAGATAAAAGTGGTGGTGGAGTGGGAACTCAAGGATGACAAAAACCAAAGTTTCTTCTGCTGGCAGATCCCAATAGAAGTTGAAGCCTAGAGCTGTTCAATGCCAATATGTCCATCTGGGGGTGAGAGAGCACAGGTGGAGGGAGGGGAGGAGAAATCAAGTCTAAACTCAATCAGTGCCATAAGATGAAAGGAATTTTCAGACTGCCGTTTTGTGCCTCTCAACCTCCAAAAGCGTCTAAGACCCTGTTCCTGAGAGCTTGGCACTGTCGCCCTTGTATTATCCTTTGTAAACGGGTTGGATTATCCAACTTTTCTTTCCACGAGAAAGTGAGACTGCAGGGATTGATTCAGTTGTCTTCAGGTTTCGGAGGTTTTTTGTTGGTTTCGGCGGGTTTTGTCTTTGGTTTGGATTTTTTTTTTGTCTTGTTTTGCTTTTGGAATAAGGAGGGTGTCACCAGACAGAACCTGAATGAAGCTGCTTGGAGGACACTGGATAACTTGCCCTAGGGCTGCCGGCCCTTGCAGCAGAGGACGGGTTCCAAACCACGTCCATCTACTGGGATCACGCCTGCAAGTTCCTTGTCTCCATGTGCCTCGTTGAGCTCAGTGCATCTGGCCAGTGAGCCTCCTCACTGATAGCTCCAACTGTTTCTCTGGCCGTGACTTGCTCTGCAGCGGCGTCACCAAAATTTCTCTGCAGTTAGCTCATGTCTCCTTTTCTGTCTTAGGTTGTTTTCATTAATTACAGCATTTGATTAGCAGGTGTTTTGATTTTTTTAAAAACAATACTAACTTGTGACCTCTTTATGCATGTCTCTTTGAATAAACACTTGGCATCTTCTGCATTTGGGCTGTGGACAACTCCTTTTACCCTGTGTGTTACCCCAGATCCATAGGAGGTGACCATCCAGTCTCGTGATCTCCCAGGGCAGTAAAGACATGACTTTCAGAAACTGCTGTTTCTCCCTTTCCACAGGACTCACCTCTCTGTCTGACTTAAAATGACCTTGCTGCTTCACTTTGCACAATCTTATACCACCAAGGGTGCTTGAAAGAAACAGTGAAGGCAAGCATACCCTAGTGGAACAGCAGCATCACAAGGTCAAGGGAACTGAATTTGGGGTGGGAGCGGGAAGTAAGAAGTTATAAGTTGCATAAGCATAGTAATCTTCAGGAACCTTCTGCCATGGAGAAAGTCTAGAAGCTTAAAGATGAAATGTGAAGTTGCAGCAAGTACTGGCTGAATTATTTAAATCTTGGAGTGTCCTGCTCTTGAAGTACAAGTACAATCGTGGGCATATAGTTTGCTGTTTTGAGTCAATGTACTGTCTATCAGCTTTTAGCTGTCACAAGGACTACAACCCCATTCACAAAGGAGTCGGGTAATGTGGCCCTTGGAAGGTCATCTCTTTTAGGCTGGAGTGCTTAGGCAGCAAATAAATCATTTAGTCTGGTTCTTTTTATCCTATTTACACTAGATTTCTTCAGCTTGTGAGTTTCCCAGGAAAACCACCAGGGGACAGCCATACATTGGGAATAAAGTTATCAGCAGCCAAGATTTCCCAGGTAATTCCTAGAGCCATTCAATCATTGTACTCTAGCCAGGATGTTTTGTGTATTCTATCACAATGTGCCTAAAGGGACAGCCCACCCTGTCTTCCTGTGCTGGACCCTGGGTTTATCAGATTTAAATGGATTCCAAAGGTGCTGTGGCTTCAGACTGCTGGTAGTTGGATCCTGGCTTCATCAATCAGTAGGATTACCAGTGTGTGCTTAGTCGCTCAGTTGTGTCCGACTCTGACCCCATGGACTGTAGCCTGCCAGGCTCCTCTGTCCATAGGATTCTCCAGGCAAGAATATTGGAGTGGGTTGCCATGCCCTCTTCCAGGGGATCTTCCCAATCCAGGGATCGAACCCAGGTCTCCCGCATTGCAGGTGGATTCTTTGCCATCTGAGCCACCCAGGAGCCAAGGATTACCAGTAGAATCTTAAAATCCCTTAACCTTTGTGCACTTCAGTTTCCTTATGTGTTAACTAGAAATAATAACAGTATAGCTGTGAGGATTAAATGAGATGTTACATATAAAACATTAGAGTGACCCTGACACATAGTATACAATCAGGAAATATCAGCTGCTATTCTAAGAGACATAGACACTGTCCCTCATCTAGACAGAGCTGGAAAATCAGAAGGTTCAATCTGCTGTGTGATGACACGTCCCCTCAAATTGTGCACTTCAGTTTCCTTATGTGTTAACTAGAAATAATAACAGTATAGCTGTGAGGATTAAATGAGATGTTACATATAAAACATTAGAGTGACCCTGACACATAGTATACAATCAGGAAATATCAGCTGCTATTCTAAGAGACATAGACACTGTCCCTCATCTAGACAGAGCTGGAAAATCAGAAGGTTCAATCTGCTGTGTGATGACACGTCCCCTCAAAGACGAAGCAATCCTCTGTACAGGAGAAAAGCTCAGTTCTCCCGTGTGTCTGCTCTCTCTCCTTCCCCAAAGACTCTCATGTCATTGGGCTCCTTTGAGGCTAACAGCTCCCTGCCCTGCATTTTATACTTCTGCCCTCACGCTGAAAGAGACCGAAGAAAGGCAGTTCCACTAGTGTATATCCTTCAGTCAGAGCAGAAGGGTCACACAGTGTAAGAGTTAAATTAAAGTTTCCAAATTCCTTTGGAAACTAATGCCCCAGGAAACAAATCTAAGTTACACTCCCAACCCAGTAATTACCGCATACCTAGTGACTCAAGCTCTCCGGGCTTCAAGTGGCAGTTTAATTTTTAACTGATGACTTATAGCCTAGTTTCCTGGCAAGGGACCCCCAGGTGATGTATTTTCTGTTAAAACTTTTCCGGGTGGCTGTTCTGACCAACCGTCTCAGGGTGGTCAGCCAGCCGTGTCAGCCTGATAACTTACAGACCTATCCCCTTAAAGGTCAAGCCTTGTCCACCAATCAAACGACCTCACCCCACCTGTACCTGCCTATGGCCCCCAATCACATTGTCCTAACCCTATTCCCGCCTGCTTGTGATTTTTCTGTATAAAAATTCTTCTCAACCAGTGTTCTGGGTTCACTCCTCCCGAGGAGTTCGAACCCCGGCGCGCCGGTTCAATAAATCCTCTTGCGGTTGCATCGATATCCGAGTCTTGGTGGTCTGTGAAGCGACGGCTCCGGTGATTAGGCCTTCTCCGGGTCTAACATTTTGGGGGCTCGTCCGGGATCCTCGCTTCTCTCAGATCTCCCAGACTATTGGATTCGGAGGTATGCTCGAGCATCTCTGTGTGAGTCTGTGTTGAGTCTGTTCTGTGTTAAAACTGTGCTGTGTCCCTTCCTCTCTTGCTGTTTTCAGCCCTCTCTGTCTTCCTTTTTTTCAGAAGTTTCAGTGAACAGGTGAGCGGTTGTGAGGCAACTGATTAGTCCTGGCCAGGGCCACTTCCTGGCGGACTTTGAAGGCCTTACAGCAGGTGAGCCCCAGTAACTACCGCCCGACTGGGTGAAACTTCTCTTGTTCTTCTTAAATTGAGGATACGGCCTAATATCATCCCTGTGGGCACGGGTCAGGCACTTAAAAGCCATTAGGGTGCCTGCCACTTGAAGACTCCCGTGA
>SJYC01077150.1:0-26909 GCA_006408675.1 Madoqua kirkii | reverse complement strand
TCCCTGAAGTACTTCTCTCCTACAGTGATTGACTTTGTAGAGAAGTGTTTAAAGAGGAATTTAAATTTAAAAGGTGCAATTTGAAACACATTTTCTTGTGTCAAGTTTTGACACTGACCTTTTAAAACATGTAAGCAGGGACTTTCCTCTTTAATTATATTGCTTCTTTTAAATTAAATCTGTATTGTAATTCTTTACAAAATGAAGTAAAATTTGGGGATGAGATTTATTTTATTTCTTCTAGATTTTAGAAGTTGAAAGTACATTTTATTTTTATACCATAGGGATTCAGACTGATTTTTGAAACAGTTTTCTATCTCTTTATTTTGGCATTGAAAGGCAAAACCTGTTTTCCACAAAATGATTGCATATTATACAAAAACATATACTGGCATTTCAAAGTAAGTTTTGTTAAGTGGATTTCAATCAAGGTTTCACTGTAAAGAGTTAGTGGAGAAAAATGATACTGATGGGTGGGGCAGTTATCAGGAAAAACTAGGGAAAAGGGACATTTTAGGAATCATTTTATTAAAGACATTTTGCTTTCATTCAAATAAAGAAGAACATCAGAAGGATTTATCACAAGTTAGCATTGCATTCTATTCCTACATTACTTTGCAGAAATTCAGGGAACAAACCAATAAAACACAGATCAGTCATATCAAGGCAAGTTATTGACAATACTGACCTTTCTTTGATACTGACCAGTATTTGATTATTTGTGTTCAATCTCTATTTGGAGGAATTGAGATAAAAGAAAATAGTGTCTGGAATTAGACACCTGGATCCAAATTGATGCCTGATATTTATTTGCTATGGAACTGGGATAGGTCATCTAACATCTTGAAGCCTTAGGTTTTTCATCTTCCTCTGTTTTATAGGATGTTTTGAGAGCTCAATGAAATATGGTTTCTGAGGCTTTTACTCATATCTTCAGGAGTTTGCAGAGTGAATGTCTTTCCTCCTTGAGTGTGGGCTACTTAAACAGGATGGCCCCCCATCTTTCTATTTGAGAGGAATTTCCCACTTTCAGGTCTCCCTTTCAGTTTTCCCATGTCATTTGAACTATTAGCTGCCTCTAAAAGTCTTATTCTTTAAGCTCCTTGCTATTTTAATGTATATATACCACATGAAAAAAAGATATAGAACCTGAGAATTTCTACTGTTTTTTAAAGTTTCAATGAATTGCTGAATGTTAAAGAAAAATATAAGCCAAATCTTTTGAGCTAGATTATTACAGGATTCTTTCATTTTGAAAAGATTTTTCTTTTTCTCTTTTCACATTATCAGATTTGGGGAGAGGAAGCCTTGTTTGTACGTTCCCTTTTTCATAAGAATTAGGTTTAATTCTCAAATCTGCTATTACCAAACAACAATACTTGCAGTTTATGATTTTTAAAAAGACATCTATTTTTTTTCTATCTAAAAGAGAATAATGTTAAACTAAGTTGACAAACAATAAATACATGATATGTAAGAGTTAAATTAAAGTTTCCAAATTCCTTTGGAAACTAATGCCCCAGGAAACAAATCTAAGTTACACTCCCAACCCAGTAATTACCGCATACCTAGTGACTCAAGCTCTCCGGGCTTCAAGTGGCAGTTTAAACTTTAACTGATGACTTATAGCCTAGTTTCCTGGCAAGGGACCCCCAGGTGATGTATTTTCTGTTAAAACTTTTCCGGGTGGCTGTTCTGACCAACCGTCTCAGGGTGGTCAGCCAGCCGTGTCAGCCCGATAACTTACAGACCTATCCCCTTAAAGGTCAAGCCTTGTCCACCAATCAAACGACCTCACCCCACCTGTACCTGCCTATGGCCCCCAATCACATTGTCCTAACCCTATTCCCGCCTGCTTGTGATTTTTCTGTATAAAAATTCTTCTCAACCAGTGTTCTGGGTTCACTCCTCCCGAGGAGTTCGAACCCCGGCGCGCCGGTTCAATAAATCCTCTTGCGGTTGCATCGATATCCGAGTCTTGGTGGTCTGTGAAGCGACGGCTCCGGTGATTAGGCCTTCTCCGGGTCTAACAGTCTCAAGTCATTTATGTAAACCTTATGTAACTTCTTTGCTGCAGCAGCCAGAACTGCTGAAGCAAATTTCTCTTCCTAATCATGTTTTGTTCAGGCTAATATTAAAATGGGTTCATATTCCCTTGTCACACATCAATAGATGGCTGGATACCAGGTGCTGGGGCAAAAGCAGCCTGGGATTTAAACACTGGCTACAAACAGTTCTCAAGCTGCCCCATCTACCAGCATCAGCATGGTCTCCTGGGAAGGTAAGCATTTATAGGGGTTCCTGTCCTCTTTTTGCACTTTGTTTTTGTCTGGGTGTCCAGCTTTGTGGTTTCGTTTTCATTCTAGTCTTCTAATTTGTGACATTCCTTCAGTAATGCCCCATGTCACCCTGCTTTCACTGTTCCTCATTTCAAAGGACATTTCTGAATCTTTAATCCCCGTAAGTCCTGGAGAAGTTATGATCAGTTGGAACTTTGCTTCCCCACCTCCATCTCTTTCCATATAGCACACACCCTCTCAGGTTCCATTCCCAGGTGGGCAGCCGTCTCTCTCCATCCCAGCTGCAGCACAACCCTGCCCTGTGGCCGCCCACCTGCCCACAGATCTCTCCTAGGGTTTCACGGTGTAAGTTCCCCTGGAACCTCTCAGTGCCTATACCCTGCTTACTCTCTCCCTGTTCTCGCTCTCAGAACGTATTAAGTCTAGGAACAGCAGTGTAGTCCTTTGGGGCCTGAGATTTCAAGGCCTGGATTTTCTTTCCACTCATCCCGACTCTGACTCTTGACAATTCTCAACCAGATGACATTAAAACGGTAGTTTCCAGCTTCTCTTTCCTGCCCAATATGCTGAGTTCTTCTCAGCATATTCTAGTAGCCTCAGAAGGAGAAGACTCTCTGGTTAAAAAGGAAATCAAAGCTATTCCAATACTTCAGTGGGAATGCTCACTATCTCCAGATTCCCTTCAACCCTCAAGATATTTGCCTTTTGAGGTTGAGAGTTGCTAGTTGCCAATTCCCTCCTCCTCCCCCTTCACATTCCCTTCAAACAAAGCTTTTCTGTCAGGTTTTTGACCCTGATGAAGATTTTTAACTGGAATCCTTTTTTTTTTCTTCTTTCCCCTCTTTCTCTCTAATTCTGAAGGATCTTTTGTCTTTTGAGCAAAAGAACTGAGAGACTAGGAGGGCTGCTAGGGTGTTGTTTTTTTTTTTTTTCCTCTTGTAAGTAATTGGGAAAGAGTTTTTTTTGGTTTTTTTTTTTTTTTTTAAAGAAGAGAAGGTAGGGGGAAAAAACAATATAAAGCTATTTTCTTTCTTAAAATAATTATTTTAATAGAAACAAAAGAGAAAGATCTTGAAAAGTATGAAAAGAACTTTGAAGAGAAAAGGACCCTGGAACGGTCACAGAAAAGGAGGGAGGGCTGGAGAGGAACATGAGAAAGAAGAGCTTAAAAGGGATTTAAGCAATGCACACGCAGAAGGGTGAAAGCAGGAATATGACGAGTGACTGGAGGTGCTCATTTCAGGACTGTGTACTCGCTGGACAGTTTCTCCAACTCACGGTAATAGAAAGCCAGAAGCCCACCCTGAGGCCATAAAGAAAACTCTCCTCTCCTTGCATACCGCGTACTTAGCAGTGCCTAGGACATAATAAAGACTCAGTTAAGTGCAGGGCTGAACAAAACAAGTTGGTTATGGGTGATTGTTTTTTGTTGCTTGTGTCTGTGCTTTCTTCTTCCTCCAGGACTCAATGAAAGGTTGACTGAGAGAAAAAAGGGCCAGCCTCACATGACAGAGATCAAGTTGCGCCAAGCTCGGAAGTATAGGTCACCCTACTACCTTCCCTGGGCTTAGTTCTCACCCTCTTCTGGCTGGGCGTCAAGCATCCAACAAAACGCTATCAGCTCTCCATTACTCACATATAGGTTCTCACTCTGGGGATTATCCATGGAAAAATCTTAATCCCAGGCAAGTTGACTCCTTTTGCCACCCGGAATGTCTCGGTTGTCAGTCTGGGTGTGAGCAGGGAATTAGAAACTCATTTAAATAGCCATCCAAGTCAACTCTCATAAGCAAAGTAAATCTGATTATTATCATCATGAACACCACTATGATGCATCCCAAAGTTAAAAAAATAAAAAAAGATTAAAAAGAAACAGTGGCTGAGTGTTATCTCTGTCAAGGCTCTCCCTCTACTGGGTCAATTGGGAGTTAACTGTATTTAGAGACAGACTTTAATCTGGGGGACTCAGCTCTCCACAGCCTCTGCTCCATCGTTATAGCACCTCTAAAAGGAAGATTACAGACAACTTATATTATTTGTTACTTAAAATAGTTCTGACATTTCAGTAGCTGCTAGCTTACTGTGTGCCAGGCTCTATGCTATATGTTTTATATACTTTAACTCATTTCATTTATTCATTACAAAAAAGACTCGAGGCAGCACACACAGGGTCAATTATGTAAACAATAAATTGGGACTTCCCTGGTGGTCCAGTGGCTAAGACTCAGCATTCCCAATGCAGGGGGCCCAGGTTCGATCCCTGGTCAGGGAACTAGATCCCACATGCCACAACTAAGAGTTCCCACACTGCAACTAAGATCCGGTGCAGCCAAATAATAACTAAATATGTTAAAAAAAAAAAAACAGTACATGAAGAGATGACATGAGACACTGCACAGATGGTGATCCTTAGGCAAACAGGCAAAGAGAGTAAGCACAGGAGAAATAGACTGAGGGGCAGGTAAAGTTATATACTAAATATTTGCCACAAGCTCCTCAGCCCCTCATCAGAGGGGACCTGCAAGATTAGCCTTGAGCTTCCAAGCAGCATGTGCAGAGGAAAAACTTCAGAATTAGTGATGCAATCTACAGTACCCATAAAATAAACACTAACTGGTACCTTAGGAAAAGGACCATTACATAACTTCCTTCTGTGGATCCCCATACAAGGTTCACTGTGATGTGCAGAACCATGTCATGGGTAAGGTCCCTACCATAAATAAAATAAGGAATTGCACAGGGCTGCCCTTAGAACATTCCTCAGTGTGGGCTGATGGCACAGTGCCAAAGGCTCAGCTCAGTAAGAGCAATTCTTCAAGGGGCCCAAACCATTCAATCTCTCTGACGGGCTGGCTTAGCCTAAGGATAAAATTGAGAGTATCTGGAGGAATGGACTGGAGGTGGGTGATAACAGTGGGTGGCGGGGTAGGGGAAGGCTATAGATATAAAACAGGACTCTTGCAACTTAGCTCTTTTGGCCTTCAGTTCAGAACTGCATCCTGAGATGAGAGGAAGGAAAGAACATCACAGCCTTCTCTGATATCCAGGATTTCTTGGGAGGCATCTGAAGGTAGGGGGAGGCAGAACTCAAAAGATTATTTCCCTGAGGAGACGGGGCAAGGGGCCAGCCAGTTGTTGTGATGTCTAGGGTGGGAGTGAGGTGACTGAGTGAGACTCATTTAAAATACAAAAAAGTACTTTGGCATTTTCTTCCTTTTTTATTTCTGCCCAGTATACCTAACCCTCAAAATATCAGCTTAGCTTTTGGCCATCTTGAAGCTTGGGGAGATTAAGCCTGCTGGGAAAAAAAATCCTAAGGAGCATTCAAAGAGGAATTAGAGGTAGAATTAAACACAGTTAAACAGCCCTAGCAAAGCTTCCAGACTTCCCCCTCTGAAGGAAGAGCCCAGGCACCCCAGCATTTCAGAGACCCAGAGGGTGACACTCAGCACAGAGGTCAGCCTGCCTGTGAGATCTGCACCCCTTAACCTCGAAGTCCTCTGAGGGAACAAAGTCTGCAACTTAACTGTCCATCTAGCAATTTAGCATCCACAAGTTCTTCTATCTGACCTAAGCATTTTTTTCCCTACAAAGACTATATTTTTCCTAATAGTGGAGGACAGAAAGCTTGTCCAGCCTGGGTCCAGGGAGCTGGCACTGGAGTGAGAGGGGCAGTCCCCAGTTAAAGGGAATAAGGTTGGAAGGAGGGTTGGGGCTCCCTAGCTGCTTCTTGGAAATCCTCTTGGTGAGTGAGGACAAGGATAAAGGCGAGCGAGAAGGAGAGGTAGAGCAAGCTGGCATCTCAGGCCAAGTCCCCTGACAATGGGCAGGAGTCTGGAACCTGCAGCCTGTTACTTAATTATCTCTGAATGGTTTTTGTTCCTGGCTTTAAACATTTACCCCTATTGGGTTTTCACGGCTTCACAAGCTCTCTATCTCCTTTTCTTTGCCGTTGCCATGGCAACGACTCCAGGCGTACAACTGCTCTCTGATTTTAAATAAAAGTTGAGGTTTCTCTCCCTCTCTCTTCCCTCTCCGCCCCTCCCTCCTTCTCTCTCTTAGGATGGATGAGGTTTCTCTCATCCCCTCCCTTCCTTTCATCTTCCTCTCTGCCCTGCTCTCCCCTCACCCGACTCGGTTTCCTTATCATCACCTCATTCTCTTTTCCTCCTTCCACCTGCCTCTCCTCTAAGCCCTCTCCCCTGTCATTGGGCTTCCTAGATGGCCCTAATCCCCTGGTTGCCATGACAGCAAGACAAGGCCCTTTAGGAGAGACAGGGACAGAGGTCGAAGGATAAGGGAAGTTGGGGGGAGGTGGTGGGTGGCAAGGAGGTGATCTGTTGGTAGTCCCAGGACCATTGTTACCCAAGAATCTCGAGACCACCACCTTCCTCTATTGGGCCTCAACTCTTCTAGCAATTAATGGGCAATAGATTCCTTATCTACTCCCCACCCCCACCCCACCCCCCCAAGGCATCAAGAAAGAACTTTTTGATCTGTGCAATTGGGAATGGTGGGGGAGGAGACAGGGAGGTCTGTGGAGATAAAGCAGTTTTCCAAACTGCTGGGTGGCGTGTGTGTGTGTGTGTGTGTGTGTGTGTGTGTGTGTGTGTGTGTGTTGCATGGGAGGCAGGGCAGGGTGAAGGCGGAACTTCTAGTATCTGCTCTGGGGCAGTGAGTCACTTATATTCCTGAGTCTTGGTTTTCATTGGCAGCTTTCAAGGGCTGGATTAAATCTTTGATTTTTCTGTACTTTAAGGTGCCCAAGGACATCAGAGAAGTCTCAGCAGCTATAGCTGGTGGGGGTAGGGGCCAGGGTGAGGAGCGGGGTATTTGAAGGAAGTAGGAGGTGAATCAGGTGCTTAGGACCCAAAAGAGCTAGTCTCACGGCCTGGCACCACAGGGGTCTGCTTTTATCTGCTCAAGGCAGAGGTGGGATAGACCTCCCAGAAATCCTCATCACATGTTTCTAAAGAAAGTCAGGGCCTCCACTCACTCCCCATGAATGGACTGTCCAAGTGGCTGTCTTTGCCAGCTACCCAGTCATTCCCTGACCCCTCTGTTGGTAAGTCATGGTTTAAGTGGAGATCTAATCATTCCTAAAATGGTCTAGAGATTGAAATATTCTACTTACTCCTCAACAACATAAACCATTCTCTCTTAACTGTATGATACGGGTCAAGGTTAAATACTTGGGTAAAGGGAGAAATAAACACCAATCTGGCATTTTAGAGAAAGCTATGGGTTGGGGGTCAAAAGACTTGATTTCCAGGGCTTCCCTGGTAGATCAGCTGGCAAAGACTCTACCTGCAGTGCAGGAGACCCCGGTTCAATTTCTGAGTTAGGAAAATCCCTTGGAGAAGGGATAGGCCACCCACTCCAGTATTCTTGGGTTTACCCAGTGGCTGAGATGCTAAAGAATCTGCCTGCAATTCAGGAGACATGGGTTCGATCCCCGGGTTAGGAAGAACCCCCGGAGAAGGGAATGGCTACCCATTCCAGTGTTGTGGCCTGGAGAATTTCATGAACAGAGGAGCCTGGCAGGCTACAGTCCATGGTGTCACAAAGAGTCAGACACGACTGAGCAACTTTCACTTTTTCTCGGGGTGATTTTATCCCCGGGGCACTAGGAAATGTAAAGAGACATCTTTTATTGTCACACCAGTGAATGGAGAGTGTGATGCTACTGGCTCTAGTGAGCAGAAGCCAGGGATGCTGCCAGACATCCTACAGTACACAACAGCACCCTTCTCCCTGCATGCACGCACACACAAACACACCCACACGTGCAAACACACCAAACATTAGCTGTACCTATCTCAATCAATCCATTTTCGCATTCAGAGCCTCAGTGTCTTCATTCATAGATTAGTACCTGATACTCAATGATTTAGGCCACACACATTTCCTGAGTGCCCATGTCAGGCATCTTTCTAGGCACAGAGGGTGGAGCAAGTACAAGATCAAGAGAGAAGGTCCTCTTGTCCCCAGAGGCTTTTCATTAACTTATCTTCGCAACTTGAAATGAAATTGCACAAGGTCCCACAGAAAATCAGAAAGGAAGCTAGAATCTGAACCCAGGTCTTCAGACTACAAATCCAAGAGCTCTTTTCATCACTCCACACCACAAAATATTAGGATTCAATTCAGCAATAAGAGCTATCACATACCACTTAAAGCATCTCAGATACCTCTTTGAAGCATTCTACACAGATTATTTAATTCAACCTTTATCACCACTCTACGAAGCAGATGCTGCTCTTCTTCTATACCAAAGTAAAGGGACTTGCACAGGGTCATGATGGCAGCAGGTTCTGGATCTGAATCCAAGCAGTCTGAACTCCAGAGCCTGCCCTTTTGCTCAGAAGTTCAAACGTACTTCCGGGGCATCATCTGCATCATCTGTGAGTGCCAAGTTCCTTCAGTCGTATCCAACCCTTCGCAACACTATGGGCTGTAACCTGCCAGGCTCCTCTGTCCATAGGGATTCTTCAGGCAAGAATACTGGAGTGGGTTGCCATGCCCTCCTCCAGGGGATCTTCCTGACCCAGGGATTGAACCCGTGTCTCTTATGTCTCCTGCATTGGCAGGCGTGTTCTTTACCACTAGTACCACCTGGGAAGCTACTGACTCCTTGTTTTACAGATGAAAAAACCAAGGCTCCAAAATAGTATACCACTTGCCCAAAGAAAAGTCAGGATGAAAATCCAGGTCACCCAATCTAAGATCAGCTCAAATATACCCTTGAGCTCTCAATGTCTATAGTCCAGTTGGGGGAAAACAGTGGGAGGAGTCTCCTGCATTGGCAGGCGTGTTCTTTACCACTAGTACCACCTGGGAAGCTACTGACTCCTTGTTTTACAGATGAAAAAACCAAGGCTCCAAAATAGTATACCACTTGCCCAAAGAAAAGTCAGGATGAAAATCCAGGTCACCCAATCTAAGATCAGCTCAAATATACCCTTGAGCTCTCAATGTCTATAGTCCAGTTGGGGGAAAACAGTGGGAGGTGCGGTATAAGAAACAAAGTCGGAAAGGGAAAGAGGATGTGGAAAAGTGGGAGAAACACCTAGTGGTCAGGAGAAAGGAAAGAGCTGCCTCCAGATGGTGAAGGAGATAGTGGAGGAAGGAGGGGGAGGAGAGGGAGGGCGCTCAGAAAGAAGCAAGATGCTGAGCACACAGGGAGGGGCCAGGCTGAGAGGAGGAGGCCCTGGTGGCTCAGAGGGTGAAGAATCTGCCTGCAGTGCAGGAGACCTGGGTTCAATCCCTGGGTCTGGAAGACTCCCTGGAGAAGGTATTCTTGCTTGGAAAATCCTATGGCCAGGGAAGCCTGGCGGGCTATGATCCATGAGGTCTCAAAGAGTCAAACACTACTGAGGAACTAACACTTTTCTGAAACCTCGGGTGGGCTTCTCTCCGTGCCTCGCCACCTATCAGCTGACTAGGCTGTCAAGATATCCAGACCCTTTAAACAACCCTGTCCCTCTGGCCGGGGAATGAGACGAACTTAGAATCTGTGACCCGCCCCCCAAATCCCCAACCCCGGTGTCCAGGGGCTTCACTTGCTGCTTTTCCTAGCAACCAGCCCCAGCCCTGAGGGAGGGGGCAAGAAGAAAGGACAGGCCTTGAGACCGAAGCACCCAACACAGAACGCAGCACACAGGAGGCGCCGGGACCTGCCAGGCTCCCTCCCAGCTTCCCAGTTCCTCCTGGAGATTCTTCCAGGCTCAGCTCCTCTCTTCAAATCCATTTTACAATGAGGAAAACAGGCCCAGAAGCTTCTCTGGGGGCCCTGACCCTCATTGAGAAGGCCCGGGCATGACTTATGAAAGAGGCTGGGGTTTGTTGTTTGTTATTTTTGTTTTGTTTTGAACAAAACAGAATCCAGGGCCTTGGGGAACTTGCAATCTGGTAGAAAACTGAAAGGTCAGTGCTTTAAAACTGAGTATAAACTAAGCCTGTGAAATGAGATAAAGGGAAGGTTAGTCAGAAAAGGCCCTTGGAGGAGTTAACCCTTTTGAGAATCAGATGCGGGAGGTGAAGGGTGAGGATGGAGAAGCTTACACAGCGCAGGCCTTAGGTCTTTACAGACTGAGATTCCTGGGCTCTCGCTCCTAGGAGAGGGCCCTGGCTTTCATTTTTTCCCTTCCCCCACAGCTCAGCTCTGGTCGGCCTCTGAGATGATTAAAACCAAAAGAATTTTAAATGCCTGGAATTCACTTTTCACCACTGATGCCATTTGCTTATTTTCTCTCTCTCTCCTCCCTTCTTATAATTTCTTCTCTTGGGAGAGCTATCTGTTTGCTTCACTCTTTTCTTCTGGCTGAGTTTGCTCTGCGATGATCCCCAGTACCCACCAGAAGACTTTGTTTTCATTGCGGGGAGGAGAGAGGGGGTAGGGTGTCTCCGGCAGAAGGGAGGGAGGAGGGGAGGGTGGAGGGGCCTTGATCTTGCTGGCGAAAGTTCCCAGAAAAAGAAAGAAGAAAAAGCTTTCAGGGAAAGAAATCCGCCAAATGTTTGTTCCCACAAGACTCTGCGAAACCTTTTCACAGACCAAAGCTAAAGTTGAGGGTGAGATCAGAGCACGTTTCTTAAGGAACAAACTCTTATCAACAGGCATACACCAGCACCCACATCCTTGATCCAGGGTCCCCAACCTTCCCAGAGCAGGCTGGATCATCTCCATTCCCAGGACAGCAGACTCTGTGTGTGTGTGTGTGTGTGTGTGTGTGTGTGTGTACTTCTGCTGTCCTTACCCAGAGTCCAGACCAGATTTGAAAAATGCATAAAAAGTTTGCTTCCACCCTGGTTCCTAAACAAACAATGTTTCTCCAGGGGCACCCCAACGCTGGCTCTCTGAAATCAACACCTCTGGTTTTGGATCAAAAGTCAAATCAGAGAGATCCAGGGCCTCATTCAGGAAGAAACAGTCCTTTATGTGAACTCCCCCTCAGATGGCAAACAGTCAGAAAATGGTGCAGCCAGAATCCTGGAGATTATTAACCTTCTCATTTTATGATAAGAAAACAGGCTCAGGTCACTACGTAAGGCACACTTCCCGACAACCACAAATGGAGCTAAAATTCACAGCTAGACTCGCAACCCAGTGCCCCTTCCATACTGCCTCCTGAATGTAGACTTTCCTACTATAGAGCCTGGGAAACCAGGAGCCAAGACAGAAGCTACAAACCATCTGAGTGAGACTGGACACATTTAACCCTCTGGCATAGGGGCTCTGCTGCAGGTGCAGTGGGCAGTCTGAGGCGTAGAGGTCAGCAAAGGGAGGATGTCAATCCTGCCTGGAGCTGGATGTCGATAAGCTCTGAGCCGGAAGTAGCCTTGGCCGAAAGAGACAACTTCTTTGTGAAAAGGAAAATTGCACTGGGACAGAGTGACCTGGGTTGTCACGCTGAACAGCACATCCCAGAAGTGGCACAGTGTAGAAATTTTGTGCCCTCCCTTACTGAGGAAGGTGAACAAAGCACTCTCCCACTTTCATCAGCTTTTTAAAAAATTAACTTGTTTGATGTGGTTTCTAAGGTCATGGGCTAGGTGCTTCCATGTGGTAATAACAATAGGAATAGCAATAGCAGTCACATCTCCCATTTGTTAAGCACCTGTCATGTGCTAGGAACTTTGTTTACATATACCATCTACAGTCTTTCCAAGGTTCCCATTGACCAACGGAGAAACTGAGACTCAGATTGTATGACAATTCCACCGTCTCATCGCTAGTTAATGGCAAAAAGGTAGATAGGATCCAATTCTTTTCTTTCTCAAGACCAAGCATTATGCTACGGTGAAGAAAGAAAATTCAATACGGAGAGCCCCCCATTCTCCACCACGTCCTGCAGACCAGCAGCCCTGCCCTCAGAGACAAGATGAACAGCAGTGGGGAACAGTGGTGAGTTGCCGGAACTTTGGGTTCCAATCAAGTTCTGCGTCTAACCCTCTGAGTAAACTCTACTGTCTCTCAGTCTTCTCAAATGCATCATCTGGATATCCTCCTCGCCGTTTATCTTCAGGTTGGAAGCCCAAGGAAAGCCCCAAGGTTTGTGGTTATGCCGAGGCTGAGGGCCCAGCAGGAACAGTGCTTTCTCCTTCCCTTATCTCTTCTTTCTGGGTCACAGTTCTCCTCATCTTTGGAATGGAGCATATTGTCAACTCCTGGCACAGCACCTGCAAGGTGTGAGTCTAAGTGCTAGGCCTTCCCTTTCTTCATCCAATCACCATTATGGACTGGTTATTCCCTGAGTGGGCTTCCCAGGTGGTGCTATTGGTAAAGAACCCACCTGCTAGCCCAGGAGACTTAAGAGAGGCAGGTTTGATCCCTGGGTCGGGAAGAACCCCTAGGGGAGGTCATAGCAACCCACTCCAGTACTCTTGCCTGGAGAATCCCAGGGACAGAGGAGCCTAACGGGCTACGGCTCATAGGGTTGCAAAGAGCCGGACACAACTGAAGTGAATTAGCACACATGGCCCTGGGATTCAGCCCCAGAATATGTGTCCCGCTCTCCCCAGAAAATGTTCCCAGGCCAAGTCCTGGGTCCTAAATGGGTGATGGCCCTGCCCTTTCTTTCCCTGTCATCCTTTCTCACCGCTGCAGACTTCACTTCCCCGCATAGGGTCAGTGAACTTCACCGGAACCATCTCTTGCTCCTCATCGAGTGTTCTGGTCACCAGCCTACGCACACCTCCTGCTGTATCCCACCCTACCTCATCCCCCGCCCCCCACAGTCAGGGAGGCCAAGGGAGCCAGCCAGGTGCAGCTCTGGCTGCAGCAGCTCTGATGGACCAGGTGGAGCCTCCCCCAGGGAGCATGACCGTACCCCCTGCTAGGCTGCCCAGGGGTTCTGGGCCGGTGCTCCACGCAGCAATCCACGCACCCGCTCAGTGCGGCTGCCTGACATCCCTTTCTTCCCCCTCCTTGGTCTCAGCACCCGCAGCCAGCTGCCCCCACCTCCCTCCAGCATCTCTCTTCCCACTCTCCCCTTCTTTCCTGCTTCCTCCCCTCCCCCCTCTGCTTCGGGCTTAGAGCAGGAGGTTATGAAAATGAGCTGCGTGCCCAGGAGACTGTAATTATCTGCAACCCGCTCAGTGCGGCTGCCTGACATCCCTTTCTTCCCCCTCCTTGGTCTCAGCACCCGCAGCCAGCTGCCCCCACCTCCCTCCAGCATCTCTCTTCCCACTCTCCCCTTCTTTCCTGCTTCCTCCCCTCCCCCCTCTGCTTCGGGCTTAGAGCAGGAGGTTATGAAAATGAGCTGCGTGCCCAGGAGACTGTAATTATCTGCTAAGTGTGAAAGCCAGAGTGATTAATTAAGAGATAATAAAAAGAAAAGGAGGGCGAGAGGGGGGCCTCACGGCTTTGCTTTGATGATAGAACCTGAGGTGAGCCAAGCAATTAGGGGAATCTTTATCGAGAGTTAGCTATAATCCACAAATTATCAAGCACCAAATGCTCCAGGAGCAGGGCACATTTCACTCCTGCCTAGTGACAGACCGACAGACAGGGAAGGACAGCAGGAGGAAGGGGCCCAGGGAGCATGCAGCTGGGGGCCGGGAGAGGCCCGGCACAGTAGAGCGCGCGTCTGTGCTGGTGGACAGATTGTCCCGTGCCAGGCCACCGGGCAGCTCTTCCAGGCCCTCGGGCTGTGGCTACCCTTGAAACAGGGTAGCAACCCCTAACAAAGACAGGCTGCCCCCCAGGCAGGCTCCACAGCAGAGCCAACTCAGAGCACCCCCACTGTCTCCTCCAGAAGGACCAGAGGGCCAGGCGCCTGTCTCCCCACAGACGTGTCAGCTCCTCCTCTTCGAGGACTCGCATTCTCCCCTGTCCTCAAGGGACCAGGAGCTGCTGTAACACCATTCCTCTCCCCGCCTTGGCATGTGGGAGTATGTCACGCGGCCGGTGCGAATGCTGCAGGGGCCACGACTTGACAAGGCGACACCACAGCTCATAGCTCCCGGAGCCAGCAGCCCACAGGGCCCTAGCTGGATAGCCTCCCCCACCCAGCTCCCACTCTTCTCCCACCCAACCCTCCTGTAAGAACAGTCTCTTCTTTCCCACTGGGTCCTGCCCTACCAGTCCTTCCCACTGGGGTCCATTTTCCTTGCTTGTCCCCTCCTGGAAACCTTCCCTAACTGATTCCACAGCTCCAGTATCTCTTTCCATCTTCTCCTGTGCAAATGTACAACAGGGTTCAAAATGCCCCCTTAATTTAGATCTGTGTGTGTTTAGACCCTGAGGAAGATGGCAACCTGTCTCCTCTATTACAACTAGCTATCTGACAGCAGAAACCAAGCCTCTGCCCTCAAGTTCAAGCTTAGGGCTAAGAGTTTGCACTGATCTAATACAGTCTGATCGGAGAAGGCAATGGCACCCCACTCCAGTACTCTTGCCTGGAAAGTCCCATGGACGAAGGCGCCTGGTGGACTTCAGTCCACGGGGTCGCGAAGAGTTGGACACGACTGAAGCGACTTAGCAGCAGCAGCAGCAGCAGCAGCAATACAGTCTGGTATCCTAGTCCACACTCCACCAGATTAGTAGGTCTCCAAAGGCAGACAGCCTATCCCTTTCTTTCTCTGCCCACACTGATGTCACTTGGGATCCACCCCTGTCCACCCAGGCATGGATGGCTCGGTTGAGGACATCCCGGTGTGGCTTTCCCGGCAGCTCAGTGGTAAAGAATCCGCCTGCAGTGCAGGAGACACAGGTTCGATCCCCGAGTCGGGAAATGTCCTGGAGGAGGGCAGGGCAACCCATTCCAGTGTTCTTTCCTGGAGAACCCCATGGACGGGAAGTCTCATGGTTACAGTCCATAGCGTCGTAAAGAGTTGGACACGACTGAAGCAACTTAGCATGCACACACACACAATATGTGATTCCAAAAGGAAGATATTCCTGCTCTGAAGCTAGATCAGGTCCTGACTGTGGCCCAGGCTCACCTCTGCCATCTCCCCTGCAGGCCCCACTCTCCTCCAGGTACCCGGTGCTGCCCCAGATGCCAGAGCTTCTCTCAGCCTGACCCCCGAGGAGCAGGGAGGAGGGGCCCTCAAGCCATCCACCAGAGACAATCGCCCGGTGGAGGACACCAGAGCCGGACAGCCTCCAGCTGCTCTGCGCCACCGAGAAGGGGAAACTGGACAAGGAAGGGCATGGTGGCTCAGCCGGGTTCCTTGGAACACTACTGCTCTGATCCTGACTGGGAACACTGGGAGGATAGCCTCGGCGGTTTTTTGAGAAGTAGACCTGCTCCCTAGAGACAACCTGCTCGACCTCAACTAAGGCCTCAAAGACAGTGTCACCTCTGGCCTCTCTAGGCTTGCACTGAGAGAAAAAGGGGAAATGTTTATTTTTCCAGGCATAAAGAATATTGGACTCTTACTCAGTTATAGTCTCAAATAAGACAGCTTTTTTCCTTTTTTTCCATGGAAGAGCAGGAAGGGTTGGGGTTAGACACAAAGAAGAACTTTCTGCTTGCCAGGGATTAACTGATATGAAGGTGAGCAGGCAGAGAGAGCAAATGAAATTCCCTTCTCTTCAGAAAAAGGACAAACATGGATGCATCCAGGTTGATTCAAGTTGGTCCTGCCTAAAAAGAGAGATCCTGAGAGTCCAGAGGTGTTCAGATTCTTGCAGAATCATCCCTCCACCTTCACTCCTGACCCTAGGATCTATATTCTAGGAAGCCTGGTCTGACTGACCCTACCTCCTTCTTTGTTTACTCTGAAACTCCTCAGGATGGATGTGTATAGTTTGCACTTGGAGGTGGCTGAAAGTGTACTCAGTTTTCTGGGGGTTCTTCTTTCCCCTAGTGGACAGGATTCCCTACATATATGGAGCAAACTTTTCCCATTTTATCAGAAAACTCTGAAAGCAGAGGCGCTCTTCTCTGGCCCATGGACCTGCCTCAACAGCCTGAGGCTCTGCACCCAGATCACGAAGGGAGGGAGAGAGTGAGCCAGCTCATCATGTTGCCTAAACAACCATTAGGCCTACATGAGTGTGAGAAAATGGCCTGCCCAGGGGTGGTCCTCCATTCCTCCCTGAAAACCATGACCCCAAGTAGGTCTATGATCCACCTTCTTGCCCAGATCTCACTTTGCTCATGATCAAACCTTCAAGCCAAAGCCAACAAAGCCTAGGCCCTGGCTAGCAGCTCAGTCAAAATGTTTTTCCCCCCAAAGCCCCACCAAAAGAGAGCCGGGTTATGAGGAGTCACTCTTTCCATTTAAAAAAGGAAGGGAGAAGGCTGACTGAGGACTGACTGGCTCAGGCACGGAGGCATGTCTCCACCAACATACTGGCTAGTTGCTTTTCAACTCTGCAGCCAGCAGCTGTAGGCATGAGTGAACACTTGGAGGGGTGAAATCGAGGTGGCTGGGAGCATGGGAGGTGGTGGGAATAAGGCTGGGCAGGTTAGGCTTGGGGCCGGAGATGGGCAGGCCGGCACGCGCTGTGCCTTCTCCTGTCGCACAGCCTGCTTCTTCTTCTCTAAAACAAACATATCGATGGTCCTGAATCAATGACCCATCCAGGCTCCGTTACACAACCAAGCTGGCTGAAAAGTGAATTCAGGTAAATGAATTCTATTTTTTCTTGCTTCCCATTAGAAAGCTGAAGTTCTCTTTCCCTAGAGGAAACACCTCTCTAACACTTCAGAGTGTGGTCCAAGGACCAGCAGCATTGGCATCACCTGGGAGCCTGGTGCCAACACAGAAATTCTGCCTGACCCCAGATCTTCTGAATCAGAATCTGCACTTTGTAACCAAATTCCCTAGGTGCTTCACAAGCATGTTCAAGTTTGAGAATCACTGTTCTAACATACTGAGTTGAAACCTTGTGGAGAGATAGGGATTTAAACCTAAACCTTCTGGTCTTGCTTACTATGCATTGCCCAAGGAGTGATTTCCCAGGGCTTAAAGTAGAGGTAAATGGTTGCTATCACTCCATTTAACAGATGAGGAAACTAAGGCTTACAAAGATGAAGAGCCCACTGAATTTTCAGAGCCAGGATCAGACCTAATTCTAAAGCAAGGTGCTTTCTATTTGCTGCCATCTCAAAGCTCCCACCGCACGGCACTCCAGAGACCATAATAAATTCAGGGATTACCAACATCACTGGCATGGTTCACACAGACTTATCTGTATTTGCACCATTATTTGTTCTTCACTCATCCTACTGATCTGCCTTGGACTATGAGCTGTAAAAAAAGCAGGCACTGTGCAATATGATTTACTGAAAACCAACTGTGTTCTAAATACTGTTCCTTAACATCGATTCCTTCGTTCAGTCCTCACAGCAACCTTCCAAGGTAGGTCTTATTGTCTCCATTTTATAGATGAGAAAACTGAGGCTCCAGTGAAATGACTTGGTCCTGCTCACGCGGGTGGCAGCCTCTCTGCCTTTCCCATAGGCCCTCTGGTCAAGAGGTCCCAGGGCACTTGAGACGTTATCCAGTTCCAAGGGTGTGTTGAAAGAGACCAGGCTTAGGACACGACCCTGGTATAGAAACCAAAGGCAACATGCACAAACCAAATCCCTTAGATACGGGCTTTACGGGCTCTACGGGCTCCTCTCTCAATTTTCTGAACAAATGGAGAGCAGCAGCAGTGCAGATAATCCAGAAGTCATTTCAACTTGCTTTGCAATGCATTAATTTTTTTTTTTTTGCCAAGTCATATTTTCCCTTCTAATTATATTTGGCTCAAACTGACATTAAAATGAATTTGTATTCTCACTTCACCAACGGCCTGGTAAGGGAAGAAATCCCAGATGTGTGCAGGGTGATAGGCACATCAGTGTAGAATCAAACATCATCCAGGCAGTAGCCGACTGGGGATGGGGGCTGGAGAGCCGGCAGCGCTGGCAGCAGGATTATGGGCAAGGTGGTGGACAAAGATAGAGCGGGCTTCAGGGGCTTCTGGGAGTCCCTTCAAACCATCCCCACAGTGCGGTCAAGCGGATAGGTTTCCAAGGAGGTAGGGGCTGAGGCTCAGAGCAGCACACAGGGTTTGAAGTCAATTGCTCACGGTCTGGGATTAAAACCCAGGAGTCCACTGGACAACCAGGGAATCACAATGAAGAAAACCCCAACTTCTCTCTGGGGCTTCACCTAACCAGTCTGCCTGCTCCCGCTCCCTTGTCTCTGTCTCTCTTTGCCCCCATCTGCCCATCTCAGCTTCTTCCCTTTTAATAACCTCCCAGTTAAGTGAATCGAATGGGAAGAAGCAGTTAAAAGCACCTCATGGCTTGACAATGCTGGGTAATGGAGCGAGCAGGGCCCCAGGCTGTTCCTGGGAGAATCCAGGAAGGAGAGAGGGAAAAAAAAAACTCAACCAAGGACAAAGTTAATTTAGAAATCAGCTCAGTAGGGTGGGAGTAGGGATAGGGAAGAGGGAACTGGACACAAGAGGTTGGGAGATCTGGGGAAAGCATGCTTTATATAAACTGCCTTTGTTCCTGGAAATCATAATCCTCGGGAGGGACCTCGCTCACTCCTTCGGATTCCTCAGCTCCTTCCATCCGGAGCAGGGGGCACAATCAGGGATTGTCCCAGCCGGGATATCTTGAACAGCGCTGCATTCCAGAGGCTCCAGCTGTGCCCTCCCCCTGCCAGGCGGCCTCTTCTACTCCCCACTCTCCAATAGCTAGACTTGAGCATTTTTCACATACCTCTCTTCCAGCGTTTATCTTATAGTATTTTCAATATGTGTTTATACATCCATCCTCCACACCCGCCCCAGAGTGGCTCAAGGACAAGGACCAAATCTCACTTACCTTGGCTCTCGGGTGCCTACATGCATGCCCAGCCCAGCCCAGCCATTAAAAACACACCAGCTTAGTGGGACACTGGCACTCACCCCTATGGCTCAGTCTCATGGTGGGAATCTTCTTCAAAGGTTTCCATTTGAAAAGCGAGAGACGGCTTCCTTGAAGAGGTTTGAAGAATCTCCTAGGCTCAGCCCCCAAATGCACACACATCTCTGGCCACTGACCAGAGGAAATGGCCTAGGATTGACCCTGCAGGGACTAAGTAAATCCAGATTGGCCCTCTGATGAAGCCAGGTGGTTCCCCTAGACTCTGGGCAGTGCAGACCCAGCCCAGGCTCCCAGAGAACATAGGACAAAGAACCTAGGTATTCACCAAGCTGCAGCGCTCACCACTTAACTCTGCCTCCGGGCATCTTTATCTTATTAGACCTGAGGATTCGAAGAGAAAAAAGATCTCATCATTTCAAGCCTCCCCAACTCTGGTCATAGATATGAGACTTCCCAAAGCGAACTGATTTTCTCTTAAGTTTTTCTGTTCATTTCTACCCAGTCAAACCCGACCATCTGCCCATTTCATTTCATTTTTTTTTTTGCCAACTTAAGGGGCTGTAAACCTCAACAGTGGGCTTCCCAGGTGGCACTAGTGGTAAAGAATCGTCCTGCCCTTGCAGGAGACGCAAGAGATGGGTGTTTGAACCCTGGATCAGGAAGAACCCCTGAAGGAGGGCACGGCAATTCACTCTAGTATTCTTGCCTGGAGAATTCCATGGACAGAGGAGCCTGGTGGGCTACAGTCCATGGGGGTCACAAAGAGTTGGACATGACTGAGGGACTGAGCATACAGGCACACAAACCTCTATAGTAGCTCCAACAGATGAGGAGTTTAAGAGGAGAGGAGGGTTTGGTGAAGAATGAAGTAGGGATCACAAAGTTTTTAACACTTTCTTTGTTTTAAAAACAGAAATCCCCGTCTCTTCCTTCTTACAGGAGGGTCTCAGGCCTGGCATTTCCAGAGTTTTTTTTGGGTCAGGCCCCAGACTACTGTTCTGGATCACCTCCATTATTTCTCCCTAACCCAAATCCTCAGCTGACACCAGCCTCCATGGACCTTGCGTATTCCGGTAGCCACACCTTGACTCGGGAAGTTCAGCCGGCCTGGTAATGCTCTCCCTCTTCCTGCCACATCCACATCCTGTCCATCCTTAGACCCGCTTCCTCCATGGAGCCTTTCCTGGCCTCTTCAGCCCACAGCAAGCTCCCCAGCTCTGACTGCGCACACTGCTCTCTTGGCACCAAATGCACTCAGCCTAGCATTACCTGGAACCTTTGCATATATTTGTACATCTTAGTTTCTTAAAGGGAAGGGACCATATGATATTGTGGGTTTTTTTTTTAATTCCCCATAATGCCTACATAATGTATGCTTCATATATAGTAATGTACATTTGCTGACTTGGAAAAACACTAATTCTCCCCATTTTATGGAAGAGTAAACTGACACCTCCAGAAACTAAGTAATTTGCATCTAAATCACAAAGTGAGACTCTTAAAGGCAAAGGTAGTACTTTATTCTTTTGGCAACACTGGTGCCTGGAACACAGTATAAGCACACAACACATTTCTGTGGGATAAAGGAACCAAGTCCAGACTCTTCCCACACAGTGAGGATGGACTCCTGCAAATGCTTCAGAAGGAAAAAAGAGGCAGAGAAGAAAAGCATCACATGGCCAGTTGGGAAGAGGGATGTATGACTCCTAATCTGGCCTGGAGTGAGGCAGGCTAGGGGAACAGCCCTGCCAGCACAGAGCACTGATACCTGCTGTCCCTTGCTGCCTCAAACCCACTCCCCATGGCATTCTGGGAGATTCTTCCATCACCTTCCCAGAGTCAGGCCCCTGGAGGAATGAAGCAACAGCAGCATCTCCTGGGAAACTAATGGGATTTGCCAGGGAGTACTAGAGTTTCACCCTGGATTTAAGACCCTGAATCCTGAGGAAGCTGGCGGGCTGCAAGGCCCATTTATTTCAATATGATCCCAATTTTGTTAAATGGACTCAAGGAGGGCAGAGAGGAATGAGGCTTCAGCTCCCTGAGACTACAGAGGTTAATAAAAGTTGCTGGAGAAATTAAATGTGGAGGGGGAGACACTGGGAGCTTGGAGAGAGTTGATGCAGGGCGGGGGAGAGCAGGATGGCAAAAAGAAAAATGCGATCTTCAGCAAAAAAGAAAGTCAGCTTTCATCCCGGGAGCTCATAGAACTCGGTCAGGTTGCACTGTCTGTGAATCAGTGGGTGGGAAGGTGTAAGAGCTGGGGCTGCAGGATAGAGAGAGACCAGAATCACACAATGGTGAACCTGAGGTTTCTAACTTTCTTACCCTTGTAATGTGTGCATCCTCAGAGCAAGACAAGACACAAACTGGTGCCTTCAAAGACTCTTCAAAGGATGGCTGCCATGGCTGGCAGGGGAAAGGGACACAGAACACGGCTGTATTCTCTGGTGAACGGATGGGCCGGGGGAAAGGGAGAGAGATCTGTTCGTAGGTGTATGGGGGTGAGAAGCGGCTGTGTATGCAAGTGCGCAGGAGACCACGAGGCAATCTACAGGTGTGCATGTGGACACACACACTTCAGAGAGCTGGAAGCGGAGGCAGTGTGAAACAGGTGGGTGTGCCCATCCGTCTTCAGGGGATTCCCTCTGGAATCATTCCTGCCTCCCACTCCAGCTTTCCTGCTTGGGATCTGGTCCTGGCTCTGTCACTACTTAAATAGATCACGTTGGCCAATCTGCTTAACTTCTTTGTTTTTCTTTGTCCACTCACAAAATGGGGATAACTCCTAACAGGTTACTGTTGGTACTTAAAAGAAATTTTTTTTAATTTATTTTTATTTTTGGCTGCACCGGGAGGCATGTGGGATCCCAGTTCCCCGATCAGGGATTGAACTCATGCCTCCTGTATTGGGAGCACAGGGTCTTAACCACTAGACTGCCTGGCAAGTCCTTACTGTTGGTATTAAATGAGCTACTAATGCAAGCAAAATACAAAGCAGGCTCGTCATGGAAGAGAACCACCTTCTCTCTTAGAATGGACTCATTTTCTTTCCTGACTCCTGAGACAGCTTCTCTTTGACATAACATTTCAGAATTGAGGACATGGCAGCCTCTTTCTCCTTTCCTGCTGACCACTGCCTGCCGCTCCCCCGCCCCCAATCCCAGCCCTTTCCAGGTCAAAGCATCTTCCAGGACAGGGCCAAGTACAGTGGCCTGGAGGCCTTGAGAAGAAACCAGGCAGGAGCTGGTAGGTGGGAAGGGATATAGCCTTCCCAGCTCTGGACTCACGGACAAGAATGTCTCTATCCTTGGTTGGAAACCATCCCCAAAATTGGAATGATGGAGGCATTTGTCCCCTATCCCCTCCCTCCAGCCCACCCTCCCCTTAGCAAGTCATTTCAACTCTCTAAGACTGTTTTATTATGTATTAAATGGGGGAAATAATAAGTACACTGTCTGTATCATAGGACAGTTGTAATATATCTTCCAAATGAGATTGTACATGTGAAAAAGTTGCTAAAATTGGAACACACTATATAAATACAGGACTTCCCTGGTGACTCAATGGCTAAAAAAAAAAAAAAAAATCCACCTGCCAATGCAATAGATGCAGCTTTGAACCCTGGGTGGGGAAGATCCCCTGGAGAAGGAAATGGCTACCCACTCCAGTATTCTTGCTTGGGAAATCTCATGGATAGAGGAGCCTGGCAGCTCACAGTCCATGGAGTCACAAAAGTATCTGATGCAACTTAGTGACTAATACAAAGTTAAAAAGACTTTGCAAGTGGGAAGAAGAGATTTGCTGCGGAGTTATAAACCTCCTGCTCCTGACAGACAAGGAGTTCCCTTCCCCACTAAATAAAACAGATGGTCATCCAAGCAAGACAGCAAGATGCAGGTGGGCTAGGCGTCCCGGCTGAGCCCTGGGGGAGCAGGCTGAGCCAGGCACCAGGAGGAGCATGGTGTCACCATGGGGAAGAAGAACAGGAAGACGCCCTCTTTTCCCCTCCAGAGCCACCTCAACCGAAGGGAGGCCACTGCACAGGTGCCTCTGCCGTGGAGGGTGCCCAGGGGACCCTGGGCTTTGTAGGAAAACAAAGAGTTTGAATCTGAAATCTAATACTCCAGGGATGACCCTGAGCAAGTTACTTTAAACTGCCTTTGGCTTCCTCATCCTTAAAATGGGGGTAAATTTCCTTTACAAGGGTGTTGTTAAAAGGAATAAACAACGAGTGTGAAGAGCACACAGTAGGGATTTGACAAGAAGTCACTTTGATGCTTTGGCTGGGAGACCACCTCTCCTACAGTCACTTTTCCCTACCCTAGGGCAGGCAGGGCCTGCCAAAGCAGATGGGAACACCAGACCCCAGCCTCTGTGTCTCACAGGGACTGGGCTGAGTTAGAAGCTGACTGTCTAGGTTTTCGCCCCAGGCTCCAACTCAGCACCCCACCCCCTGCATGACTGTCCATAAGTCAGTCTTGCACGTTGCAGGGATAGTTTCCAAGTTTGCGGTTCACGGACCTGTAAACGCTGTGTGTAATTTGCAGCTGCAAACCTTTCCATTGGCTAAGTAAAGCCCTTTTTATGGGACTTCCCATGACTAAGGCTTCATGCTCCCAATGAAGGGGACCCAAGTTCAATCCCAGATCAGGGAACTAGACCCTACTTGTTGCAAGGAAGACCCTGCCGCAATCAAATAAATACAAAAATATAAACAAACAAACAAAAAATTAAAAGTCATTTATGGGCTCTGTTATATTACCCGGGAAAAACCCGTTCAACACCCAAAAATGTAAGACAGAATCTCAGAATAGAGGATGGTTTTAGGAATTTGAATAAATTTCCATTTATGAGCACTTTCTCCTTTTCCCTCTGAGTTCTCCTTCAGCTCTGGATCAAGAAGGACCCTGTCCTGGCTCAGCATCTGGCATGTAAGATCCCAGTCAAAGGAAGGTGGGGGCAGTACTTGAGGGGAGCTGGTTCCCCAACCATTAATACCATCAAGATACCCAACCTGTCTAAACCTTGATTTCTCAGCCATGAAATGGGGATAATTACAGAGCCGATCTCAGGGGGCTGTTGTACAGATTAAATTAGATAATGCAAATAAAGTAGTTAGCACAAGGGCTCCATAAATGATCCGTATGATTTCCAGACTCTCAAATGCTGCCACCTCGGGGCTAGTGTTCCTCATTTCTCATAAGAGCTTTGGCTCCTTCTCACTAGAATGCCAACCTCTTCCACTTGGTCCTCTTCTTCCCCAAACCCTTCCTAGGTCGCCAACCAAGGCTGGTTAGCCTCCCCTTCTGGATCCTCCACAACCCAGTTCTCTCCACAAGAGGTACAAAGCAGAGGAGCTGGAGCCCAGGACCAAGAATCTGGGCAGCTGGAGAGAGAAACCAAAGAGAAGGAGGAGCGGGAAAGGCAGCAAGCAACTGGGCTGCCCGTGTCTAGCCACAAAGTCCTAACAGAAGCACTGGCAGGGCACGTCTTTCCAGACCCTGCTCCAAGCACCTTATGTGGATTAACACGCCGTTGCCACCCTGTGAAATGTTATTTCTATCCTGACTGTACAGATGAGCAAACTGAGTCACAGAGAAAGCACCCAGCTTATTCAAGCTGACACAACTATCCAGTGGCCTGGGGGGAAAGAGGTTTAGCCAGGGAGCTGGACAGGAGTCTGTGATTTAATCACCATTTAATACTGCCTCCTTCCAACAATGATGCTTTGGCTGGGAGACCACCTCTCCTACAGTCACTTTTCCCTACCCTAGGGCAGGCAGGGCCTGCCAAAGCAGATGGGAACACCAGACCCCAGCCTCTGTGTCTCACAGGGACTGGGCTGAGTTAGAAGCTGACTGTCTAGGTTTTCGCCCCAGGCTCCAACTCAGCACCCCACCCCCTGCATGACTGTCCATAAGTCAGTCTTGCACGTTGCAGGGATAGTTTCCAAGTTTGCGGTTCACGGACCTGTAAACGCTGTGTGTAATTTGCAGCTGCAAACCTTTCCATTGGCTAAGTAAAGCCCTTTTTATGGGACTTCCCATGACTAAGGCTTCATGCTCCCAATGAAGGGGACCCAAGTTCAATCCCAGATCAGGGAACTAGACCCTACTTGTTGCAAGGAAGACCCTGCCGCAATCAAATAAATACAAAAATATAAACAAACAAACAAAAAATTAAAAGTCATTTATGGGCTCTGTTATATTACCCGGGAAAAACCCGTTCAACACCCAAAAATGTAAGACAGAATCTCAGAATAGAGGATGGTTTTAGGAATTTGAATAAATTTCCATTTATGAGCACTTTCTCCTTTTCCCTCTGAGTTCTCCTTCAGCTCTGGATCAAGAAGGACCCTGTCCTGGCTCAGCATCTGGCATGTAAGATCCCAGTCAAAGGAAGGTGGGGGCAGTACTTGAGGGGAGCTGGTTCCCCAACCATTAATACCATCAAGATACCCAACCTGTCTAAACCTTGATTTCTCAGCCATGAAATGGGGATAATTACAGAGCCGATCTCAGGGGGCTGTTGTACAGATTAAATTAGATAATGCAAATAAAGTAGTTAGCACAAGGGCTCCATAAATGATCCGTATGATTTCCAGACTCTCAAATGCTGCCACCTCGGGGCTAGTGTTCCTCATTTCTCATAAGAGCTTTGGCTCCTTCTCACTAGAATGCCAACCTCTTCCACTGGTCCTCTTCTTCCCCAAACCCTTCCTAGGTCGCCAACCAAGGCTGGTTAGCCTCCCCTTCTGGATCCTCCACAACCCAGTTCTCTCCACAAGAGGTACAAAGCAGAGGAGCTGGAGCCCAGGACCAAGAATCTGGGCAGCTGGAGAGAGAAACCAAAGAGAAGGAGGAGCGGGAAAGGCAGCAAGCAACTGGGCTGCCCGTGTCTAGCCACAAAGTCCTAACAGAAGCACTGGCAGGGCACGTCTTTCCAGACCCTGCTCCAAGCACCTTATGTGGATTAACACGCCGTTGCCACCCTGTGAAATGTTATTTCTATCCTGACTGTACAGATGAGCAAACTGAGTCACAGAGAAAGCACCCAGCTTATTCAAGCTGACACAACTATCCAGTGGCCTGGGGGGAAAGAGGTTTAGCCAGGGAGCTGGACAGGAGTCTGTGATTTAATCACCATTTAATACTGCCTCCTTCCAACATCGTAGCGCTCTCACCGAGTCAAGCAATTGATCAGATATTTAAGGGCACTTATTGCACACTTAGCACTGTGTCAGAAAGTGGAAGGATAAAAGAGAAATGAAGACTTAGTTCCCGAGGATATAAAGCTCTACAGGAGCTTCCATCAGAGCACTTGGTTCTCAGGTCAAGATGGGGTGAGAGCCAGGGACAAAGCTGGGCTGCTTCATCCCTACTCACCAGAGAGCCACAGGCAGAGGAGGGACAAGGCTGGGCTGCCTCATCCCTACCCACCGGAGAGCCAAGGGCAGAGGAGACAACCAACCATGGAACCATGGGAGCCAGCAGAAGGTGGGAGGATGAGACATCTTCTGCTCTTCTTCCCGATCCAGGATTTTCTGGGGTCCAGAGCAATAGCTGGAGGTAATGCTAGGCCGTGGAAATTGGGTTTACACCCTTCCCTCAGGGTCTGAGCAGAAGTCCAATCAAGGTCAAGGAGAGGGCCCAGGTATCCTGATTTCTGCCATGTCTCCCCCTGCTCTTTCCCAACCTCAAGATCCTGCTTTGGGTTAGAAATGTGGGCCATCTGAAGTGTGTGTGTGTGTGTGGTGGGAGGGTGGGGTGGGGGGGCACGGTGA
>SJYC01077148.1:0-11273 GCA_006408675.1 Madoqua kirkii | reverse complement strand
CCCCCCTTGTCTTCCTTCCCTCTCTCCCTCCGTCCCTCCTCCTGACGTCTACTCTCCCTCCGACGGCGCCTCCCTCCACGGCCCTCCCTTCGCCGCCGCCCCCCCCCGCCCCGTGCGCGCGCACTCACACCCCTCGCTGCAACTGAGATGGACAGAGCGCCAAGAGAGAAAGCGATGGAGGGCAAAGCGGGTAACAACGTAGGAGTCGCAGGCGCTGGGGCAGAGACAGCGGGACCTCTGCCCACCCGCACCTCCCTCCCATCTATATACGCAGCCTTGGTCCCAGGCTACCGAACTGGGCAGTAGATTGGGGAGGCAGGGCATGGGCTGAGGATCAGCTTTTAGCCCAGGGGATGACTGTGGTGGGGAAGGGTGTGTGTAAGCGTGTTTGGGAGAGGAGGGGGTGGGTAGGCGGTGGTTCATGGAATCAAAAAGCTTAAAATCCTTTTTCTTTTACCCCCTCTCTTTTTAATTCCACACCCAGAATCTAACCTCAGGATTCTCAGATTGGGAATTCTCAATTGACTAATGAATGCTGGAGGTGGGGAAGGAATCACTCCTCTTCCCACCTACTAAAGGCAAAGCTGGAGAATTCCAGCTGTTTCCTGTACTCGCCCCCTGGCGGGGGCCTCACCCAGCACACAGTGGGGCCAGGCTGTGTTGGAATCCTCAGCTGGTGGAGGACAGGAGTAAATGACTCCTTCCTTTGTTCATCTTATCTTCCCCTCCGGAAAGAGAAGTACTCGACTGGAGGGCTTCAAATAGCGAAGAGGAGGGTAGCCACAGGAGGATCACCAAGCACAATGTTTGAGATCCTTTGGGGTTGAGGGTTCTGGGTGCTGGGGAGAAGGAGTTCCTGGTGAGATTGATGAAGGCATTCAATAGGGGTCTCCTCTTAAAGAGACCAGCTTAACAACCAGCCTCTCTCCCAACCCCTAAGTAAATGCTTCTGCTCACAGGACTGGGGGTGCCTGAACCTTTGGGTCCTAGGCAATGAATTGAGGATACATAACAGAAATCGCACATGAATTGCACAACTTTACAAAATTGGTCTAGAGAGGTCTCCACTTTCCTCCCAGATCTTAATTCTCCTGGGTCCCTCATACCCGCCAAGATTCTGGATTTTAGTCCCAGGAGCCAAGGTTCATGGCTCTTTGGTGCCCTCTGCTGGTTTGAGGCAGTTATGATGCCTCTTCCACAGATAACTGACACTAGGCTGAACGGTCCAGGCACATCCACATAGGACACAGAAACACAAATTCATATTCAGAAGCATTCTAGGCACAGACCAGAGTGTCCTTCATATGTTCTAAAACACATGTGTACAGTCAAACACACAGTTTAAAAATAAAGGGTATACCCAACCCAGAGAAATAGGAATAAATATAATCACAAATGCATACAAACAGCCGCACACCACCATGCAGACACATAAGGGCTTTTAACTTACTCATCATTAATCTTGCATTTTGCAGATATTCTTCCATCTCGCATTCTTCAATGTTTGCTTATGTTCCAGTCATAATTTTAGGCCCTGGAGCTATAGCAATGAAAAGCAAAAAAAAAAAAATTTTTTTTTTTTAACAAAGTCCCTCCCTCAGAGTATTCTATTCTGGAGAGCAGGAAGAAGCAGTAGAAAAATAATAAAAAACACAAGGTTTTAGTAAATGCTATGAGAGACAAATAAAGCAGGATACAATGAATAAGGAGTGGAAGGAAAGGAGAAATTGCTACTCTTTCCAGAGTCAGGGAAAGCTGCTCTGCTAAAATAACATTTAAGCAGATACGTGAAGAAATTGAGAGACATAGGTAAGGTCTAAAGGGAGACTGTAGCAGGTAGGTAGAAACAGCAAGTTAATAGAAGGGCCCTGAGGAAGGGATGTTCTTGGAATATCAGTGAGATGGCCTTTTCTCTTTTTTATTCCGCATGGAAAGGAGGCCCATGGTGATAGGATTTAGGAAAATTTTTGAAGAAAAAAATCCAGAGCTAAGGAAGAGAATATTCTTAGCTTAGTGAGTGCTTCCTGTCTACCTCCTGCTGTTCAGGTTTGATGGTGATTCTCAACGTGACGAAGGACTGGGTTATCAGAGCTTCACCTTTCCCTTGGCCTTTGATCTCACCTTGAAACTCCAGCAACAGAGAAGCCAAATTTCTCTAGATCCTTAACAGCCAAAGTAGTAATCTCACTCCCCTTTCCTGGTCTCTTAACTTCCCACCCTGCTTGCTCCCTTTAATCTCTGATTCTTACCAGCTCTGTTCACAGCAAACACAATTCTCCAGACTCCCCTCTACAAAAGCCAGTCAACATTCCAGATGCCAGAGTTTAAGACCCGATCTCCAGCCAGGGGTCCTCAACACCAGCTGTGTATTAGATCTCCTGAGGGGCCTTTATAAAACACCAGTGCTTTGGCCTCACTCCCAAAGATTAATTGTTCTGTAGTGAATCCCCAAGCATCAGGATTTAACCTCCCCAGGTAATTCTGATGGGTAGCCAGGGTTGAGAACCAAGAAGCAAGCCCCTGCTTTCCAGGCACTGACCTCAGGAAGACCATGCACCATGGGGTTGTGTGCCCTCTTCCCCCACCAGCAGTTCTGCTTCCTACTAATCCTGCTTCTTCCTCCCCTCCTTGTAGGGAGGACCCCAGTCAAGCTCTTGCAACTTTCCTCCATTCAACTGTGGTGTTGGAGAAGACTCTTGAGAGTCCCTTGGACTGCAAGGAGATCCAACCAGTCCATTCTAAAGGAGATCATCCCTGGGTGTTCTTTGGAAGGAATGATGCTAAAGCTGAAACTCCAGTACTTTGGCCACCTCATGCAAAGAGTTGACTCATTGGAAAAGACTCTGATGCTGGGAGGGATTGGGGACAGGAGGAAAAGGGGACGACAGAGGATAAGATGGCTGGATGGCAGCACTGACTCGATGGATGAGTCTGAGTGAACTCCGGGAGTTGGTGATGGACAGGGAGGCCTGGCGTGCTGCAATTCATAGAATCACAAAGAGTCGGACACAACTGAGCGACTGAACTGAACTGAACTGAATTGAATCTCTCTCACAGTAATGTTCACAATTCTAATTGGATTAACTGAGTCTACTGGAATTTCATCACATAACTTTCATCAAACTGGGGACACCATGGGGCTGAGTCTCCAGTATCTGATGGCTGGTCCTGGAAGCAAAGCCTGTGTCTTTTCCGTCAGACTAGACATAACCTCCCCAGGTCAGGATATCTGCCTCCCCATCAAACTTGGGGCCTTTGTAGCAAGACCTAAGCATGTCCTCTCAGTCTAAAGCTCCCCGGGGGCAAGGAAGAAGCTGGGAACTCCTCTCCACAGCAAAGATGCAGCAGAATATTTGGAAGCAGGACACATGAGCATAGAAACCACCCAAGGTGATACTAATCCAGGTTTTGCCCATTACTTTCCATGTTACCTTGGGTAGCTTATTTACCTCCCCTTTCTAATTCTTGATTTCTTCATCTGAAATCAGAGATAATAATAGTACCTATTTTATGGAGTGGTTGGGAGGATTAAATGGGTCAATATCCACATAGCTCTTACCACAGTGCAGAGCACCCAGTGAGAAGTAAATGCTAGCTGTGATTAATTTCAGTTTGGGAGGTCCCCAAAGCAGGGACCTTTCCAGTCTTCCTCCTGCTGGATTAGTCTTCATCCCCATGTACAGGGCCCTGCCCAGAGAGAAGTGTGCTGGTGTGGAGGTAGAGGAAATAATCCCTAAGGATGCTACTTCACTCTGAAAAAAAAAGGAGAGAAGCAGCCAGAGGTTGTATATGGAGTTAGTTCAGTTGCTCAGTCGTGTCCGGCTCTTCGCGACCCCATGAATTGCAGCACGCCAGGCCTCCCTGTCCATCACCATCTCCCAGAGTTCACTCAGACTCACATTCATCGAGTCAGTGATGCCATCCAGCCATCTCCTCCTCTGTCGTCCCCTTCTCCTCCTGTCCCCAATCCTTCCCAGCATCAGTCTTTTCCAATGAGTCAACTCATCACGTGAGGTGGCCAAAGTATTGGAGTTTCAGCTTTAGCATCATTCCTTCCAAAGAAATCCCAGAGTTGATCTCCTTCAGAATGGACTGGTTGGATCTCCTTGCAGTCCAAGGGACTCTCAAGAGTCTTCTCCAACACCACAGTTCAAAAGCATCAATTCTTTGGTGCTCAGCTTTCTTCACAGTCCAACTCTCACATCCATACATGACCAGAGGAAAAACCATGGCCTTGACTAGACGAACCTTAGTCGGCAAAGTAATGTCTCTGCTTTTGAATATGCTATCTAGGTTGGTCATAACTTTTCTTCCAAGGAGTGAATGTCTTTTAATTTCATGGCTGCTGTCACCATCTGCAGTGATTTTGGAGCCCCCAAAAATAAAGTCTGACACTGTTTTCCTATCTATTTCCCATGAAGTGATGGGACCGGATGCCATGATCTTTGTTTTCTGAACGTTGAGCTTTAAACCAACTTTTTCGCTTTCCTCTTTCACTTTCGGACTGGAAAAGGTCAGTTTTCATATGGAGTTAAGTGAAATATTAATAATTTTTTGAGCACAAAAGCAAAGAGATCAAGAGGTCAGGGAGTGAGAGGAAGGAAAATTATGACCATCAGCAGCAGAAGCCACCCTGAGAGACAGAAATGAATTCTTTGTCTCAATGAGGGCTAAGAACAGCAGAACAATTCTATAAACTGCACTCTTTCCCCCCAGAGGGGGTGGAGGATTGTGTTCCTGCTGCTTACCAGAAACTCAAAAGGGAAAGGCCAAGATCCTGATTCTCAGCTTGGAAAATAATCCTGACCGTAAAGGAAACCCTGAGTCCCCGAGAGTGAGGAGCTGCTGGAGGTCACCGTGTCTCTCCCACTGCTATAGCGACTGTAGCCCAGAAGAGTGAGAGGAGCACCCCTTCTTCCAAAGCACCCCCAGCAAAGGGGCTCAATTTCATTCCTGCTCCAGTTCTGTGCCTTAGAACCCAGGTAATAGTAAGTTCTTCCAGATATCAGGCCTTGGGCTTTTCTGCTGCTATACCAGTCTGTGTTCTCTTGTTCTCCTTTTCCTTAAGATGCCCAGCCTTGTTCAGTTCAGTCTCTCAGTCGTGTCCGACTCTGCAACCCCATGGACTGCAGCACGCCAGGCTTCCCTGTCCATCACCATACTCATATCCATCGAGTCGATGATGCATCCAATCATCGCATGTTCTGTCGTCCCCTTCTGCTCCTGCCTTCAATCTTTAACAGCATCGGGGTCTTTTCCAATGAGTTGGCTCTTTGCATAAGTTAGCCAAAGTATTAGAGCTTCAGCTTTAGCATCAGACCTTCCAGTGAATATTCAGGACTTATTTCCTTTAGGATGGACTGGTTTGATCTCCTTGAAATCCAAGGGACTCTCAAGAGTCTTCTCCAACACCACAGTTCCAAAGCATAAACTTTTCGGTGCTCAGCTTTCTTTATGGTCCAACTCTCACATCTATCCACGACTACTGGAGAAACCATAGTTTTGACTAGATGGACCTTGGTTGGCAAAGTAATGTCTCTGCTTTTTAAAATACTGTCTAGATTGGTCATAGCTTTTCTTCCAAGGAGCAAGCATCTTTTAATTTCACGGCTGCAGTCACCCTGCTTTGAGATGTTTGAAAATTGGAGCAGAGACAGAGGACAGGCTTAATGGTGATGGGGACAGAGTCAGATCTGCACTGTGAGGGACAGGGGAGGGGCTGGGAGGGGTGAGGAAGAGCGGCAGCAGCTGAAGTGCTCTCACCAACCCTTAGCGGCCCTGGGGGAGGGTGCACCAAGGACTCGGGCTCCTTGGATGAGGCATGGGTGTCAGAGGTCATCTGAGGGGGCACTGCTGCTATGGAAGCAAAGGGCTAAAGACTACAGAAAGGACCATCTATTGAGGAGGAGTGTCCAAAATATTTAAGGAGAGATTTGGATAGGCTGCAGCTGCTCTCAGGCAGGGACATAAAAAGAAGGACCTTGGCAAAGACAGACTCCCAGGGTGTGTTTACCGCACACCAGCCTTGCCTGTGAGCAACTGTGATCCATTCCTTCCCACCCATTTCAGCCCCCTCTTTCTCACTGCATCACATCCCAGCTCCAAGATGGGGAGACAATTTGTGCTAAATGGACCAGTTATCTCTTATTAGGTTTAATGAGGATTTCATTGCCTCAGCTCACAGGGATTGGAAGATTCCTGCTTCAAATGAGCAGCCCAGTTGAGGAGATCAGCTCAGAGAAAGAGGAGAGAGCCAGGGCTCAGGGGCCCTGGGCAGGGGCACAGAGGTGGGGAGTGGGTAGGGGTGTGGGTTTGAGGAGGGGAGAGTGGCGGATAGATTTAATTAGGAAAAAAATGGAAAGGAATGTCAATTAATGACTCAAATGTCAAGCTCCAGAATTATATGAAGCCTCAAAAAACATGAAGCCCCCTTCTCCTTTGAAATGGTGAAATGACAAAGCAAATTATAGTAGAGTAAGATAAGACTGGGATCAGAACCCAAGCCTCTTGTCTCTGAGGCCAGGATTCACTTGCGTGCGTATCTTGTTAACTTCAGCTCCCCATCCCTGCATCCCAGACCCATTCAAGTGCTTTTATCAGCAAAGTCAACCCATAAGTGCAAAGAGCTCTGATCATAGCTCTGTAGCTCTGGTCTCCTGTAGGTATCTGAAGATCAGAGACTCAACTAAGCAGAAGGGGGAGTTATGAAGGAGAAAGGAAGTGTCTCTCTCATCTACTTTTGGTTCTTGCTTTTAGTTCCTTGGATCCTGTTCCCAAATTCACAGTCTCCAGATTTTTAGCATCCCTTAGTGCTTCTTCAAAGACCTAAAACTTCCCATCATTAGATCTATTTAGTATCAAGACTGGCTGTGAGAATTACAGTTTATGTTTACATTCAAGCTAGACATGAGATCAAGCTGGCAGCTCAGATTATGATCAGAAGTTATATTAAGGTCACTGAACAATATAGTAGGTTTAAGAGTGAAGTTGGATAAGGTTCACACGAGTGGAAATATACAGTTAGGCTTACTTAACTTTCATTATGTGCTTAGTCACTCAGTCATACCCAACTTTTTGTGACCCCATGGACTGTAGCCTGCAGGAATCTAACTCAGGTCTCCCGCATTGTAGGTGGATTCTTCACCATCTGAGCCACCAGGGAAGCCCCAACCCTTATTATGTGTGTGTGAACATCACTCAGTCATGTCTGACTATTTGCAACCCCAGGGACTATAACAGTCCATGGAATTCTTCAGGCCAGAATACTGGAGTGGGTAGCTGTTCCCTTCTCCAGGGGATCTTCCCAACCCAGGGATCGAACCCAGGTCTCCAGCATTGCAGGCAGCATCTACCAACTGAGCTATCTGGGAAGCCTTACCTTTCTTATAAGAGGAGTCATTACTTTAAAGCACAACCCTTAACTATGTCACTCCAGGCAGGAAGGATTAGGAGTTGGAGATTAGTTGACACAAACTATTACATATAGAATGGATAAACAACAAGATCCTACTGTGTGGCACAGGGAACTATATTCAATACCCTGTAATGAACCAGAATGGAAAAGAATTAGAAAAAGAGTGTATATATATATATATAATATGTATAACTGAATCACTTTGCTGTATAGCAGAAATTGATACAACATTGTGTATAAACTATACTTTAATTAAAAAAGAAAACAAAGTTGGACTTTGCTGGTAGCACAGTGGGTAAGAAGCCATCTGGTAATGTAGGGGACATCCCTGGTCAGGGAAGATTCCACGTGCCTTGGAGCAACTAAGCCCATACACCACAACTATTGAGCCCGAGCTCTAGAACCCAAGAGCTGAAACTGATGAGCCTGTGTGCCACAACCACTGAAGCCCAAGTGCCCTCTAGCCTGTGCTCCATAGCAAGAGAAGCCGCCACACTGACAAGCCCGCTCACCACAATGAAGAGTGACCCCACCTGCTGCAACTAGAGAAAGCCTGAGCAAAGCAACAAAGACCAAACACAGCCAAAAAAAAAAAAAAAACAAACAAAACCTTACAGGATGTAGCCAAAGCTGTGCTTAAAGGGAAAATTAATAGCACTAAACAATTTAATCTTAACTAATAAAAATTTAAAAACACTAAAAAAAAAGTCACTCCTGCCCTCATAACCCCACAGGGGCTTGCAAAGGGTTTGAGTTAAGATTATTAATTAGTAATTAGTTTGTTCACCCACTCATCCATCTCTTCATCTCATAAATACGTATTAAAAGCTTACGCTATGCCCAGGTACTAGGCTAAACAGAACACAAAGATGAATAAAATGCACCCCTTGTGGAAGCCACAGTCTAGTGGGAAAGACCAACAGATAACTACAACTGAGTTGAGTGGTGCAGACATAGAAATACGCCCATTTCCTAAAGAGTGCAAAGCATGAATTATTGAACATAGCTTGAAGATGTCCAGTAAAGTTTCCTAGAGTTGAGAATTAGGATCTTCAAAGTCTGAAATAGGGCCTTAAATAAGATAGTTCCCCTCTCTGGGCCTCATGTCCTGTCGCTCTGACAGCTCTGCAGAACAGTTAAATGTTTGTTTATATAAGGAGGCAAAGGCTGTTCCCTAGAGATGCCTGCTGAGAGGGTCCATTGGGATATCTATAAAGTTGTTCTAGAAATGCTCCCTGTTCGAGAACTGCTTATATTCCTCCTGAGATCCAGGGTCAGGCACCCATCTCCTAACTCCCTGCATACCACACAGTGGGCCTTCCTATGTGAGACAGCCATGCTCCAGGCCAAAGTATTCCTCCCTGATCCCACTAGCTTCCCAGCTTCTGTGCCAATGAACAGCCCTAGCAGTGACTGCCAGGCAGCGTCTGGCTGCTGGTTTTGGTGGTATTTCCTAAATGGACAGATGGAAAATGTTGATTTAATGTCCCTCCAGTGCCTCTATTCCCGCTTCCCAGACACAGCCAGCAATAAGGCCCTGGCACCTAGTCCTCCTCTGGCAGGCATGGCAGTGCCCCTCCTCCAAAAGCCTTCATCCGTGGGCCTCCAGCTTCCTCCAGCCCCATCCCCAAGTCCTCTCAACACAGAGCCTGAGTCCAGGCTCTGGGAATAGGTCTTCTGTTGTTGCTGTTGAGTTGCTAAATCGTGGCCGACTCTCTTGTGATCCTTTGCACTGTAGCCTGCAAGACTCCTCTGTCCATGGGATTTCCCAGGCAAGAACATTGGAATGGGTTGCTATTTCTACCTCCACAGGATGTTCCCGACCTAGGGATCAAACCTGAGTCTCCTGCATTGCAGGCAGATTCTTTACCACTGACCCACCTGGGAAGCCCCACGGTCTAGGGGAAAGCAAATCCCCGTGAAAAGTTTGCCACCAATGAAAAAGAACAAAACAACAGAAACCTGGCTCCTCAGTTAGTGGTGCTTCAAGAGGTACCACCTGAGAGCAGGATGCCGTTTTCAGGGGATGAGGATGGGGAAAGGACAGGCATTAGTCAAAAGGTGCCAAGTTTCAGATACAAGAGGAGATGATCCTAGAGAGCTGCTGTACAGCTTAGTACCTAGAGTTAACAATGCTATATTGTACTCAAGCATTTGCTAGAAGAGTAAATCTTATGTTAAGTGTTCTTATCTCAAAATAATAATAATACATAAAAAGAGGCAGAAGGGAACTTCCCTGGTGGTCCAGTGGCTAAGAGTCTGCACTTCTAATGCAGGCAGCCTGGGTTCAAACCATGGTCAGGGAACTAGATCCTGCAGCCACAACTAAGGGTTCACATGCCATGACTAAAGATCCTGAATGTCGCTATGAAGATGGAAGATCCCTGTACCACAGCTAAGACCTGACATGGTCTAATTAATTAATTAATTAATTAAAAAAAAAAAAAACAGAGGCAGAAGGAAATTTTGGAGGTGATGGATATGTTTATGGTGCAGATACGGTGGTGGTTTCCTGGGTGTATACTTATTTGCAAAGTCAACAAGTTGTATACATTAAATGTGTGCAGCTTTTTGTATGTTAATCATCCTTCAATAATGTGATTAAAAAAGAAAAAGGATGGGCACCAGCTTCCATCCTGTTGTTTAAACCAAAGACCTGCTGCACTTGGCTGTTTCTTCTTTCTCCCCATCCACCCTCTGTCAGTCTCCAGTTCCTGTCGGCTGCTATAAGTTATATCCAGTTCCTTCCACCTCCACGGTCACTGCCTTGGTCCTCTCCTGCCTGGACCACTAGCAACAGCCTTTCGGTGTCTGCTCAGTTCTGTTCTCTGCAGTTCTGTATGTCTGCAGCCCCCGTGGTTTTACTCAAGCTTAAACTGGATCACCTCATTCTCCTGCTTAAAACTCACTGGTGACTCTACAGCACCATGGATCAGACCCAGAATCTTCTCATCAGCTACCAGATCCTGCCTGGGATGGCTCTGCCTTGCCTCCCAGCCTCACTGCTTCTGACACTCCCTCTTACCCCTTATACTGACAGGCTTCTCTGAGTTTTTGGAACTGGCCACATACGGGTCATCGTTGGGGCCTCCACATGTCCTGTTCCCTTGTCTGCAATGTTTTTTCCAGCCTGGCCCTTGCCCCTACCTCATCCCTTAGACTAAGTCCTGCTCATCTCTCAGACCTCACACTGAATGTCACTTCTCCATGGAAGCCTCTCTAATTCCTCCAAACAGGTTAGATCAGCTCATTATTGCCCTCAAGCACCCTCTATTTTCACTGGCAGCATTAATCACACTTGAAATTAGGTATTCATTGTCTGTTGCCCCTGTTAGATCCTAAGCCCTGTACAGGTGGAGCCTGCCAGTACTGTTCGCTGCTGCCATCATAGTGCCTGGCACATAGTAGGCTGTTAGGACTGAGAAAGAGATATGTTCCCTATTTTGAATACTGGAAAGGATTTCTTGGAGTAGAGAGGAGGCTAGTGTCCACGTAACAAAGTAGAGCCAGAGGGCTAGCAGTTAGACTCCAGGAGGAACTTCCCCACTAAGTAGGCATTTAGCAAGTTCCAAGAAATCATCCATGCAAGGTACCAGAAGAAGAGCAAAAATGGCATGTTAGTTTATCTTCTCTTGTTTCAGAGTGAGTATGTGTGTGGGAGACACATATTACCTCGGATGTGCAAAAAAAAAAAGAAAAAAAAACCAGGGAGCAGTGAACAAAGCTATAAATACAGCCGAGCATCGAGTGACATCACCTGAGCACAGTGCGGCGATTTATGGGCAAGTCACACGGCCCTAAAGTGTATTTATAACGGTGTAACTCACTAGTACTTCTCCCTGCCTGCCTGCCCTCCCTC
>SJYC01077147.1:0-36120 GCA_006408675.1 Madoqua kirkii | reverse complement strand
AAAAAAAAAAAACAGAGGCAGAAGGAAATTTTGGAGGTGATGGATATGTTTATGGTGCAGATACGGTGGTGGTTTCCTGGGTATATACTTATTTGCAAACTCAACAAGTTGTATACATTAAATGTGTGCAGCTTTTTGTATGTTAATCATCCTTCAATAATGTGATTAAAAAAGAAAAAGGATGGGCACCAGCTTCCATCCTGTTGTTTAAACCAAAGACCTGCTGCACTTGGCTGTTTCTTCTTTCTCCCCATCCACCCTCTGTCAGTCTCCAGTTCCTGTCGGCTGCTATAAGTTATATCCAGTTCCTTCCACCTCCACGGTCACTGCCTTGGTCCTCTCCTGCCTGGACCACTAGCAACAGCCTTTCGGTGTCTGCTCAGTTCTGTTCTCTGCAGTTCTGTATGTCTGCAGCCCCCGTGGTTTTACTCAAGCTTAAACTGGATCACCTCATTCTCCTGCTTAAAACTCACTGGTGACTCTACAGCACCATGGATCAGACCCAGAATCTTCTCATCAGCTACCAGATCCTGCCTGGGATGGCTCTGCCTTGCCTCCCAGCCTCACTGCTTCTGACACTCCCTCTTACCCCTTATACTGACAGGCTTCTCTGAGTTTTTGGAACTGGCCACATACGGGTCATCGTTGGGGCCTCCATATGTCCTGTTCCCTTGTCTGCAATGTTTTTTCCAGCCTGGCCCTTGCCCCTACCTCATCCCTTAGACTAAGTCCTGCTCATCTCTCAGACCTCACACTGAATGTCACTTCTCCATGGAAGCCTCTCTAATTCCTCCAAACAGGTTAGATCAGCTCATTATTGCCCTCAAGCACCCTCTATTTTCACTGGCAGCATTAATCACACTTGAAATTAGGTATTCATTGTCTGTTGCCCCTGTTAGATCCTAAGCCCTGTACAGGTGGAGCCTGCCAGTACTGTTCGCTGCTGCCATCATAGTGCCTGGCACATAGTAGGCTGTTAGGACTGAGAAAGAGATATGTTCCCTATTTTGAATACTGGAAAGGATTTCTTGGAGTAGAGAGGAGGCTAGTGTCCACGTAACAAAGTAGAGCCAGAGGGCTAGCTTCCCCACTAAGTAGGCATTTAGCAAGTTCCAAGAAATCATCCATGCAAGGTACCAGAAGAAGAGCAAAAATGGCATGTTAGTTTATCTTCTCTTGTTCAGAGTGAGTATGTGTGTGGGAGACACATATTACCTCGGATGTGCAAAAGAAAAAAGAAAAAAAAAACCAGGGAGCAGTGAACAAAGCTATAAATACAGCCGAACATCGAGTGACATCACCTGAGCACAGTGCGGCGATTTATGGGCAAGTCACACGGCCCTAAAGTGTATTTATAACGGTGTAACTCACTAGTACTTCTCCCTGCCTGCCTGCCCTCCCTCGTCCTCCTGTTCAATGGTGGCCGAAGTCCTGCTCTTCTCATGAAACAACATGGCTGAGACAGGCCCCTGCTTTGGGGGTACCAGAGGCACTGAGGCCTGGGGAGTTCTCTCCAAAACCATGCATTCAAAAATCTGCCGTGGTTCCCCATTTACTGATGAACTGTGGACACAAGACACGCAAAGCCGCCTTGGCCTTTGCTAATTTTGGGGATCCATATAGGGCCCTGGGTGGGGAAGAAGCCTTGGAAGACGGCATGGCAACTCACTTCAGTATTCCTGCCTGGAGAATCCCATGGACAGAGGAGCCTGGTGGACTACAGTCCATGGGGGTCACAAAGAGTTGAATGCGACTGAGCACAGCACAGTTTTATTCACAGTTGCCGTGTGGTCCCCAGTCTTCACTGAGTTTCCCCAAATAGCTCCTAGGTGTTCATCTCTCCATGTATTTGCTCATGCTTTTTCCTCTGTGTGTTGTGTTTTTCTACTATAAATCTCCAGTCAAAATTGCGCCTTTATTAGGCCCAACACAGATGCAACATTTTCACTGAGATGCCCAGTGCAAGATTCTTTCCATTCGGTTCTCTCCTCCCAGCACCACTGACTCTGCATTCTCTGCTCCTTGAGGTCACCTGTTCACCATGATAAACGTGCACCCAGACATGTCTTGTTTCCAACTCAAATGGTGAGTCCCTGCTCCACATATCTTAGTTCCTTTCTCAAGGTCTGCTCCAGGTCCTGCCACACGGCAGAAACAGGGAATGTTTGTTTTATCAAATATCTGTTCCTTCTGTGAACCTAGTCCCCCTTGAACATCTGCAGCCATGTCCAGTTAGAAGCTCTACTGGCACAATTTTCAATCCTCACATGACTAGGAAAGTGTCAGCATCCCCTTTTCTGTGTAAGATGGTTGAGGCAGAGAGAGGTGAAGTAGCTTACCCAAGGTATACAGCAAGTAAGCGTGACCATAGGATTCTCAATCAGTATGTCAAAATCTACCATGTATTTCCTATCCCTGGAGACTTGGGCTGTCTGGTCTATAATCTGGTTTCTGTCTAATATCCCAGGATATGCATTCTCTTCTTAAAAGCACTGCACACAGCCAGCTAATAACCTGCCTCTTCACAACTGGTTACAGGGTCCCTTACTCAGGTGCTGGAGTCATCAGAATGAAGTTTGTTTTTTGGGGGGCTGCACTGAGTCTTCATTTCCACACACAGACTTTCTCTAGTTGAGACGTGTTGCTTATAGCCTCTCTGGTTGCTGCACTGGGGCTTAGTTGCCGCTTGGCATGTGGGATCTTAGTTCCTGTACCAGGGATCGAAGCTGTGTCCCCTGTGTTGGGAGGCAGATTCTTAACTACTGGACCACAAAATGTTCTTTTGAGGGGGCTTGCCAGGAAATCACTGCTTTGAAAGAAGAAGTCCCAGGGCCTTTTTGTGTTCTGGGGACCTACCCCTCCCCTACCTCATTTATGTCGGGGGAAGGAAAACCAAGAGTCAAGGAGAGAGAATGTGAGATAAACAGTCACCTGGCAGCCAAACCACCCACTGCCCAGGACCCTGGCTTTCCTCTGCATCTCCTCTCCTCTGCTTCTGGATCTTCTTGGATGATTTACCACCACCTCTATTCAGAGTCTAATTGGAAAGAGGGACTTTCCTGGAGGTCCAGCGGTTGAGACTGTGCTTCCAATGCAGGGGGCACGGGCTTGATCTCAGGGTGGGAATTAAGATCCCACATTCTGAGCAGAAGGGCCAAAAAAAAAAAAAAAAAAGGAAAGAAAAGCATAGGTGAACTGAGATTCTCTTCCTCCCAAGCAAACCATCAAATGTTGACCTCAGGGAAAGTGGGAACTAGAAGTTACCCAAGGTGGGTGGGGAGTAGGGTGTTGGTGGTGTAGTTCAGATAGGCTGGGATCTGAGTCATGACCTTAGGCAAGCGGAGACCAGGAAGTGTGGGCAGGTAATCGTGGGGGAAGCAAGCCAGAGCAAATCAGAAAAAGTATGTGTCTTCCCAGCTCATGCTCAGCTAGGTCACATGTGGCTTAAGGCGCTGAATAAAATAAAAAATATTTTCCAAGTAAAGTGATTTTGCTAAAAATTTTCTATTAATATTACAAATAATTCTTATCTCTTCTATTATTGCTGAGAATTGAAAAGTGATTACAAATGTTGCTGAGTTCCTATAAGTGTTTCCCCCAGCTCCACCTTCTCACATAGGCTATTTGCAACCCAAATTTGGCTGCAGAATCCAGCACATTCATTCCTCATACAAAGTGTGAAGTGAAAGAAGTTTGTCTTTGATGATCTGGTACCTTTCTTGAAGCATTATTTCACAATCTTGAGAGCTCTCTTTCTGCTCTAAACTTTCCCTGGTGAATGAGCTTATGCTAAAATGTGAAGGACTCCAAATCCTAAGCTCCACCTTCTCACATAGGCTATTTGCAACCCAAATTTGGCTGCAGAATCCAGCACATTCATTCCTCACACAAAGTGTGAAGTGAAAGAAGTTTGTCTTTGATGATCTGGTACCTTTCTTGAAGCATTATTTCACAATCTTGAGAGCTCTCTTTCTGCTCTAAACTTTCCCTGGTGAATGAGCTTATGCTAAAATGTGAAGGACTCCAAATCCTTCCCCTGACACCCCAGATATTATATAATATATATAAATTGTAACCACTGGACCACCAGGGCAGTTCCTGGGGCAATGTTTTAACCAAGAAAAGGTATGTCTGACAGTGTATACTTGGTAAGGAGGCATTTTAGGGGTACTATAGAGAAACCTTCTAGAGCCCATGAAATGACAACTTACCCAATAGTCTACAAACAGAGGGAGAATTCCCATTAAGTTAGTGAAGCTCAGGACCTTCTAAGGCCCCGGGTGACATCCCATCTATGCTCCAGTGCTTTCATGTGGTTCTGCATAAAAAATGCAAGAGTAAGATACTGTAATCACAGTTGATTAAGTCTGCTGTTTTCTTTTCATTATTTCTTTCCTCCACCCCATCCATTCCCTGGTGGCTCAGACGGTAAAGCATCTCCCTACAACATGGGAAACTGAGTTCAATCCCTGGGTCAAGAAGATCCCCTGGAGAAGGAAATGGCAGCCCACTTCAGTGTTCTTGCCAGGAGAATCCCATGGATGGAGGAGCCTGGTGGGCTACAGTCCATGGGGTTGCAAAGAGTCAGACACGCCTAAGCGACTTCACTTTCACTTTTCCTCCACTCCACTTTCCCTCAGGTCAGGAGGTGGAGGAGTCATGGACATTCTGTGGGCCTGGCTAAGGGGAGGCTGAGTAGGAAGTCCGTTTAGGTTGGATGAAAGTGTTTACACAATACAGCTCTAATCACTTGCATGCATGGTTATGTTAACCCTCTGGTATAAGGGGGATTCTAGGAATGCTCCTGTGGTCGCCAAGCTGACTCAGGCAGCACTGGGACGTGCAGATGCAGAACAAGAGGGTCATGGTGGCGAGAACGTGTTCTCTAGTACCCAGACCTGGAGGCACGGACAGCAGAAGCTAGTCCACAGAAAATTTTTTTAACCACCTGACATATAACGTGGCAAATGAGGGGTTTGGTTCTCACTGATGCTCTGTCAAAATGGAAGTTCTTTCCTGTCAGGAATATGCCTAATGATGTAGCGTATAAATTATAAATATGCCATACAAAAATGTTTCCTGTGTATTTTATATGAAATGATTAGATAGAAATTATTCTGACACTAGGAAGAGAATTGTAACACAAAACTCAGTTTATCCCCAAAGAGATATTGCACTTAGAGGAAGAGAATAGTTTTCTAAAGGCTCTGGGATTCTTCAATATCCCAATTAATAAAGAGGGTAACATATAAAGATTACAGTGGAGAAAGTTTTCAATTTCTTGGTGATTTGATAAAGATAACGTAATAGATCACTACAATGAGGACAAGCTGGTTAATAATGACTGGTGTACTTTATAACAAATACTTATGATTAGTTACAATACTTTGGCGACTTGATGTGAAGAGCTGACTTACCGGAAAAGCTCCTGATGCTAGGAAAGACTGAGGGCAAGAGGAGAAGGGTGAGACAGAGGATGACATGAGATGGTTGGATGGCATCACTGACTCAATGGCCATGTGTTTGAGCAAACTCCCAGAGAGAGCGAAGGACAGAAAGGCTGGTGTGCCTCAGTCCATGGGTTGCAAAGCACTGGACAAGAGTTAGTCCACTGAACAACAACATAAAAAAACTCAAACTGTCCTGATATCTTACAGCTCAATTATTTTTTTAAAAAGTGTACAGATTTTTTGTCTTCCAAAAATAACAATTCTAAAATTATAAATGGTATTATCAATATAATGGTCTTCCCAGGTGCTGCTAGTGGTAAAGAACCCACCTGCCAATGCAGGAGACATGAGATGTGAGTTCAGTCCCTTGGTGGGGAAGATCTTCTGGAGGAGGGCATGGAAACCCACTCCAGTATTCCTGTCTGGAGAATCCTATGGACAGAAGAGGCTACTAGGTACAGTTCATGAAATGGAAAAGAGCTGGACATGACTGAAGCAACTTAGCATGCACACATACATTAATACAGCAATTTTAAAGTTGAAAGACATTTTTAAAAGCTATTGATAATAAAAAGGTAAATTTTGATCAACCATGCCAGAAGAAAACCGAATTATCCTTCTGCTCTCTCTATAAAAAACATTACAGAATCATTACGGGGAATCAGTCAAAGGGTATGCAGCCAAAAAAGTAGCAAAAAATATTAATGGGTGTGTCAGGCAGTTAATGAATAAAAATGATTATGTTTTTTTCTGGATTTTAATGATTTTGATTTGCCAACTTTTTAAAAGTTGTAACGTTATGAAACCTTTTTTCATTTTTAAAACAAATGTTCGCTTCTTACCTACTTTTGCATTTATAATTTTGTATTATTTTCCTTTATTAATGCAGCACCCCCCCCATTTAACCACCTGACATATAACGTGGCAAATGAGGGGTTTGGTTCTCACTGATGCTCTGTCAAAATGGAAGTTCTTTCCTGTCAGGAATATGCCTAATGATGTAGCGTATAAATTATAAATATGCCATACAAAAATGTTTCCTGTGTATTTTATATGAAATGATTAGATAGAAATTATTCTGACACTAGGAAGAGAATTGTAACACAAAACTCAGTTTATCCCCAAAGAGATATTGCACTTAGAGGAAGAGAATAGTTTTCTAAAGGCTCTGGGATTCTTCAATATCCCAATTAATAAAGAGGGTAACATATAAAGATTACAGTGGAGAAAGTTTTCAATTTCTTGGTGATTTGATAAAGATAACGTAATAGATCACTACAATGAGGACAAGCTGGTTAATAATGACTGGTGTACTTTATAACAAATACTTATGATTAGTTACAATACTTTGGCGACTTGATGTGAAGAGCTGACTTACCGGAAAAGCTCCTGATGCTAGGAAAGACTGAGGGCAAGAGGAGAAGGGTGAGACAGAGGATGACATGAGATGGTTGGATGGCATCACTGACTCAATGGCCATGTGTTTGAGCAAACTCCCAGAGAGAGCGAAGGACAGAAAAGGCTGGTGTGCCTCAGTCCATGGGTTGCAAAGCACTGGACAAGAGTTAGTCCACTGAACAACAACATAAAAAAACTCAAACTGTCCTGATATCTTACAGCTCAATTATTTTTTTAAAAAGTGTACAGATTTTTTGTCTTCCAAAAATAACAATTCTAAAATTATAAATGGTATTATCAATATAATGGTCTTCCCAGGTGCTGCTAGTGGTAAAGAACCCACCTGCCAATGCAGGAGACATGAGATGTGAGTTCAGTCCCTTGGTGGGGAAGATCTTCTGGAGGAGGGCATGGAAACCCACTCCAGTATTCCTGTCTGGAGAATCCTATGGACAGAAGAGGCTACTAGGTACAGTTCATGAAATGGAAAAGAGCTGGACATGACTGAAGCAACTTAGCATGCACACATACATTAATACAGCAATTTTAAAGTTGAAAGACATTTTTAAAAGCTATTGATAATAAAAAGGTAAATTTTGATCAACCATGCCAGAAGAAAACCGAATTATCCTTCTGCTCTCTCTATAAAAAACATTACAGAATCATTACGGGGAATCAGTCAAAGGGTATGCAGCCAAAAAAGTAGCAAAAAATATTAATGGGTGTGTCAGGCAGTTAATGAATAAAAATGATTATGTTTTTTTCTGGATTTTAATGATTTTGATTTGCCAACTTTTTAAAAGTTGTAACGTTATGAAACCTTTTTTCATTTTTAAAACAAATGTTCGCTTCTTACCTACTTTTGCATTTATAATTTTGTATTATTTTCCTTTATTAATGCAGCACCCCCCCCCAAATAAAAGCAAAACAGCATCAACCTCCGGACCCTATAAAATAGGATTTATCTATGTTTACAGCATTGGTATTTTATTAAGATAATGCTGAATGGTGACACTTTTCCTAAAGTTTATTATGTGCCCAGATCATTCTAAGCGCTTTACTGTGAAATTATCTCATTTACTCCTCTCTGTAACAACTTGTTTCTCCCATCGGAAACTACTTGTTTTCTCCATTTTACAGATGAAGGAACTAAAGTCCCAGAGATGTAAGGCAACCTGCCCCAGGTTGCTCAGCTGGGAGGCTGCAAAGCCTGGGTCCAACACAGAAACTTATTTCCTGTTTTCGCTGATCTGAACCCTGGTTCTCTTACCTCCCCTGGCCCCAGAGTGGAGAATTAAGTTCCCAGACTCCACCGCTCGTCTTACACTCGGAGTCGCTGAGTATAAAGCTGGAAGACACACAGCCGACCGACGGCAGGTGAGTTTGGCTTTGGCTGCATGCTTTTCCCTACGCTCCGACAGCACGCGACGCCGGCCTTGGCCGTGGCCGCGGCCCCGGGTGGGCAGGGTGAGGCCGCGGGCGGCGGACGCTCGGCAGGTGGGACCCGCAGGCCGCCTGGGGCGGGGGCGGGCGCGCAAGGGGTCGGGGCGCAGGTTGCAGCCGCGGGGAGGAGATGCCTTCAGAACTCCGGCGTCTCCAGGGGCAGCAGCCAGCATGCAGCCTCCTCCCCACTTCATTAACTGGAAAATAAACTGGAGCCACAAAGACCTGGGGAAAGGAGAGGGCGCGCCCAGCTGCCGCGGGGCGAGGGGCGGAGGTGGCGGGAGGGGACCGCGCCAGCTGAGGCTGCAATCAATCCCTGGCTCCCCTGCCCCCGCCCGCCGTCCCCTCCCCATCCCGGCAGCCGGTCCCCTCTGCTCCCAACGGCACCGGGGCAGCCGTGGGAGCCAGAGACCTTCCTGGGCCGGGGGAAAGTGCCCCTCAGAGTCACCCCTCCAAGCTGCGTGGGCACAATGGGCCGTCAGATGCGGTGAGGGGCGGGCGGCTCTGCACTGGGCCCTCCTTGGAGCCAAACCTTCTGCTCCCCGAGCAGAACAGAGGGACATTGAGAGTGTGGAACTGGGGAAGGGCTGGCTCTGGGGAAAATGGGATTTTAAGAGAGAGAGAAATGAGAGACTGTGCCTTCCGCTCACTGCCCACCACCCCGCAAACACACGCAGACTCGGAGGGCTTCTCCTTCCTCTCTTCAGTGCTCTGCCCCTCTTCCTTCTCTCCCAGGACCCCCCAGAGTTGTGACGCCCTCAGCACCATCCCCGCTCACCCCCTTGCCCCTGCTTCTCTTCTGAGCTCACCCCTTAGCAAAGCTGTCCTCCCTGCCCGCAGGCCAGTTCCCTTCTGTCGCAGTTTGCTGTGGCTGCCACAAACCACATTCCCTTCTAGCGCTGCAGGCTAGAAGTCCCAAATCAGTGGGTCAGCAACTCTGGTTTCTTCTGAGGCAGCTCTCCTTTTGCTCCCGGGGCCATCCTACGGTTTCCCTTAGTGCTTGTGTGTGTCCTAATCTCTTCAAATAAGGACACCAGCCATGTTGGATTAGGGTCAACCATAACGGTCTTCCCTGGTGGCTCAGATGGTAAAGCGTCTGCCTACAATGCGGGAGACCCGGGTTCAACTCCTGGGTTGGGAAGACCTCCTGGAGAAAGAAATGGCAACCCACTCCAGTATTCTTGCCTGGAAAATCCCATGGATGGAAGAGCCTGGTAGGCTACAGTCCATGGGGTCGCAAAGAGTCGGACACGACTGAGCAACTTCACTTTCACATAAATATCTTATTTCAATTTAATTACATCTTTAAAAGAATATATTTTTGGCTACACAGGGTCTTCCTGGCTTTCTGTGGTTACATCCCGGACCACTCTCCAGTTGGTGAGTGCTCTGGCTTTTCACTGCAGGGGCTTCTCTTGCTGCCTAGCTCGGGCACTAGGGACAGGCTTAAGTAGTTGCCCTGAAGCATGGGGATCTTCCTGGACTAGGGATTGAGCCTGTGTCCCCTGCATTGGCAGGTGGACTCTTAACCACTGGACAACCAGGGAAGTCCTATTTGCTTCTTCAAAGACCTAATTCCCATATATAGTCACATTCTGAGGACCCTCAAACATGGATTTGGGGGAACACAATCTAGCTCTTACCACCCTCCTTGTCCAGACCAGTTTACCACCACATCTTGCAGATATCAGGGTTATTTAGGTTGCCCTAGATTGGACCCTGTAACATTCCCACACACAGCCCCACAAACAAATCCTCACACCTCCCTCACGTTACTCCGACACATTCAGGACCTCACAGAAGTACCTAGTCATACAGACCCTAGTTAATATAACCCAGCACACAGGAATATCACCTTCCTGGCTGCAAAATCGTACTGGCTAGTCTTTCTGTTCAGTTTGGAGGCTGCCTGTCACAGAATCACAGCTCTTCAGTTTGTTTGGTCCTCTAAGAATCTCTTCCCCTCAAAATGTTTCAGTACCTTTATTTATTCATTTGTTTCACAGTTTTGTTGAGATATAATTGACATACAGTGCTGTATAAGTTTAAGGTGTACAGCATAATGATTTGACTTACGTACATGGCAAAGTGCTTACCACAAGAGTTCCAGTGAACATCCATCGTCTCATATAGATGTAGCATTAAGGAAGTAGAAACGAAATATTTTTCCTTGCTCAGTGCCTTTAAATAATTTATTTTAAATAGGTTCAAAGGTTTAAATAATGATATAAAAAGGAATGTATTGAGGAGTCTCATTTTTACCATCTTCATCATCCCTGCTCTCCACCCCCTCCCGCATTCCATCTCTTATAGGGAACTGGATTAATTTGCTTTCCAGTGCCTTCACAAGCCCATACAAATGCATGAGTTTATAGTCTTCAATTCTTAGACAGCTTCCCTTGTGGCTTAGCTGGTAAAGAACCTGCCTGTAATGTGGGAGACCTGGGTTCAATCCCTGTGTTGGAAAGATCCCCTGGAGAAGGGAAAGGCTACCCACTCCAGTATTCTGGCCTGGAGAATTTCATGGACTATATGGTCCATGGGGTCTCAAAGAGTCGGACACGACTGAGCGACTTTCACTTTTTCTTAGACAATGGTGTTCTCTGTTCTACTCTTCTGTTTTTTCACCTAACAATATAGCGAGGAGATCTTCCCCATAGCTCTAAAGATAGCTTCCTCCTCCCGCCCCCCCCCCACTTTAATAGCTTCATACTACTTCCTTATGTGGATATAACATGATTTATTTAACAAATCCTCTAAAGAGACACCCTTGGGTTGTTTCCAGTGCCTGTTCTCTTGAGAGGAGAGCCTTGAAAACTTCAACCGATTTACAGTTTTGTAACACCTGAGAAATGTAGGGGCCTGGAGGTAAGGCAGTGGGGTGCGCAGAGAGGATCCACGGGTGGCAGGAGACGTGGTCTCTGCCCTGGGGGATGTTTTGAACTAGGAGAGCTGTAGCTGTTCTTCTCTGTGGAGTCTTCTTTATGAAAAAGACTCTACAGAAGCTCACCCTGCACACATTTCTTTGATGCTACATTGCTGACTCAAGATCCCTTAGATCAGTGATATACTGCTGTGTAATCAAATACCACAAACTTAGCAGTTCTAAGCAACATGCATTTATTTGCTTACAGTTGTATAGGTCAGAAGTCTGGCCAGAAAGAAAAGGATGAAGCTGGAATAGGGTAATAGGAGTAGGTAATTACTAGCCCAGGGGGGTCTAGAGTCCAGGCTGTAGGGAAAGTGTCCTGGGAAGTCTGTGAAAGTGAAAGCTGACTCTTTGCCACTGCATGGACTATACAGTCCATGGAATTCTCTAGGCCAGAATACTGGAGTGGGTAGCCTTTCCCTTCTTCCAGGGGATCTTCCTCACCCAGGAATTGAACCAGGGTCTCTTGCATTGCAGGAGGATTCTTTACCAACTCTAGGGAAGTCTGTAGGGCTTTGTCATGGAGACTGTGAAGAGGTTCTCTGCTCAGTTCCTTGTGGTTGTGGGACTGAGGCAGTCAGCTCCTAGAAGCCAACTCTCTCTGTAGGCTAGTCACACTGTAAATGTCCTCTTCTTTAAGGCCAGCAGGACATTGTTTCTGCTGCTTTGAATCTCTTTTTCTAGTGAGGGCCCAGTTCCTTTATTAAGGGTTTATTTCTGATTAAGCAGGCTCAGGATAATCTCCCTTTTAATTAACTCAAAGTCAACCGATCTGGGACCTTAATTATATCCACAAAATCTCTTCACCAAGTTTGTGTCTGACCTGCCGTCATCACTGCCAAATCTGGTAACAACCAAGTCTCTTCTCCAGATACCCTACCTGCACACAGGCCAGGCACCCAGGTCCCTTCTCTTACCCCCTTAGACGTCTCAGAATACTGCTGCCTTGGGCTTCCCTGGTGAGTACCAGTGGATTAAGAATCCTGCAATGCAAGGGACATTGGTTCAATCCCAAGAAGATCCCACATGCCTCGGAGCAACTAAGCCCAACTACTAAAGCCCAAGCACCTGAAGCCCGTGCCCTGCAGCCAGAGAGCCCCCCGCAATGAGGAGCCCACATACCTCAGTGAAGAGTCACCCCCACTCACTGCAACTAGAGAAAGCCTGTGGGCAGCAACGAAGCCTCGGCAGAGCTGTGATAAATAAATCCAATGTGTTTATTTGTATTTATTTATAAAAACAAATAAAAATTTAAAAAAGCATAGCGTGTATCAGTTCGCCTTACCAAAAAAAAAAAAAAAAAAAGAATAGTGCTGCCTTGTCAGGCCCACGTTAAATCCTATGGGATCAGGTTCAGCATTCACAGCATCCGTGACCAGCACTCTCGAGCCTCCCAGTCCTGTTTCCTAATCATCCCTTACAGCAGAGGCTCCGGACCCACTTGTCTGCCTATTCCTCTTCCACTCCTCCTCATCACCCCATTCCAGCTTGCACATCTTAATTTCTCCTGACTGCCCTGCCTGGAATACCTTTTCCATGTCTCTCCACTGATTCTGCTCTTTTCCATTGCTAATATTTTCACTTAGTAATTTTTTTTTTTAAAGAGACTTATGAGTGCTCTGGGGATTCAGAGGTGCAAGTCATCTTCCAGGTCCTCAAGAAGTTTGCAGACGAGCAAGCAGTAACAAAGCAAGTGCTGAGCTACCAGCAGATGTCAGCCTAGGGCACAGTGGGATAACAGGTGGAGTGCAGAACTCAACTTGAGGGTCAGGGAAGGTTTTCTGCAGGAGGTGGCTCTTGACCCATGTCTTGAAAGTTGACTAGATGTGAGATGGGTGAAGAGAGGAGCTGGCTGGGCTTCATCTGGAGAGGACTATGGGCTGAGCTAGGTCTGTGAGCAAGGGGCATCTTGAGAAAGGCAGAAGGCAGATACAAGGACAGCTTTGGCAGGAATCATTGGAGGTGTTTGGATTTTCTTAACGATGAGGGGGAGTTAGAAGGCTGGAAGCAGAGGAGTGATCTGTGTTGTAATAAGGATATTAAAAAAATTAAATAATTTGTTTATATTTGGCTGGTCTGGATCTTGTTGTTGCCCACAGGCTTTCCCTAGTTGCAACAGGTGGGAACTGCTCTCTAGTTCAGTACAGGGGCTCATCACTGCTGTGGCTTCTCTTGTTGTGGAGGACAGGCTCTAGGGCACATGGGCTTCAGAAGTTGTGGCTTACTGGCTTAGTGGTGTCTTCCCCGACCAGGGATCAAACCATGTCCCCAGCACTGGCAGGCGGATTCTTAACCACTGGACCACCAGGGAAGTACATAATAAGGTTATTAAACAACAGGCTTGTGGTTACAGAGCTTACTGCCTGCAGTGGGGAGAGGTCAGTTTGTAGATAAGAATGGTTAAGTTGAGATGGCAACAGACCAGGTTCCAAGCTCTACCTCCCCCAGGAAGCCTTCCTGGGGAGCCCTTCCCAGAATAATGATTGTGTCTGGTAGCAGCAGCAGTTGTACTAGAAGCAATAGCAACTTAAATAATGACACATCCATCCTCGTAAATGATAGCCCTGTGAAGTAGGCAGTAGAGTTACTATTTCTATTTTGCAGATGAGGAAACAAGGAAACTTATCCATAGCGTAGAAATAGCCGTGATGGACCCTGAACCCAGATTGTTAGAACCCCAATGACATGTTATTGCCATTACAGCAAACTGCCTCTTGGCTTGTTTTGCATTTAAAGCCTTTTCTTAGTATCCAATCTGTTTAATAAATATATACCTTGTGTCTGCTGACTTGTACACAGTTCTTGGCTCTGTGGCTGCAATCAATCAGTGTGAGTTAATGAAGAATATGGTGGTTCTTGAAGGATCCTATGATACAGCTTCTCTAAGTTTAATTCATGAAATGATGGAACATTCATTCTGTCTTCATACCTTCTCCCAGTACCTAGTCCAGTGCAAGGTGAAAAACAGGCATTAGTAAATTTGTGTGGAATTTAAATGGGTGATGAGGACTATCAACGATTTAAAAGAGAAGTCAGGACTGTTTGTAGATTCTGGGAGGGAGGAGGGGCTGGGAGCCAGACTGGGTCTATGAGGATGGGTGAGTGGGACTGACAGCCGCCCACCAACGGTCCCCCAGCCTGAGCAGACTTGGCAGCCAAGTTGAGTCTCAGTAGCACTTTTCTGTTAAGTGCTCTGTGGGGAGGTGTAATGTGTCTCTATTTAAAATTAATTTTTCAGAATTGGAAGCCCCATTCTGAAAGGCAGTGCTCCCTTGGTGGCTTCTGGCAGGATTGGAAAGCCATAACTTTGGAGAAAAACACAATAAACCAGAAATTTCCTCCCAGGTGAGCGAGAAACTGCCTCTCTCCTTTTGAAGAGACCATTTTCCAGAACTTTACTCATCAAGTAGCTACTTTTCAAGTCATTTCTTCTCTGTGTAAGTGAACTACATTCCAGTCAACTGTCTGTTCTCCTCTTTGATAGATGGGACAGAGGCATAGGCGATCCACACACACAGGAGAACACAAAAGTAATTTCTCTTTGGCTTGAGGCTGTGTTTCTGTATTTACATGTGAATGGAGTGGCAGCTGATGCTTTGAAAATGTGCAGTGCTTGCTGCCAACAGAGAAGCACCCTATAATAGTGGTCCCACAAATGTTTGTCTAAGTGCTAGAGTTACAAAGATTTGTTCATTTAGTCATCCAATATTTATTGAGTACCTACTATGTCCTAAGTATTGTACTAGCTTTGGAGACTGTCTCTTATACACATCTAGATGTGTATAAGAGACAGCCCTAAGACAGCCCATTCCACATTCAAACAGCTCTGATCACAAGTTCTCCAGGTGGATCTAAAATCTCCTCCCTTTCAAACTGTGCCTTAGTGGGAGTGATTTTTTTTTTTTTTTTTAGTGCTAGAGTTACAAAGATTTGTTCATTTAGTCATCCAATATTTATTGAGTACCTACTATGTCCTAAGTATTGTACTAGCTTTGGAGAAACAACAGTGATTTAAACAAAAGTGAAAGAAAGTGAAAGTTGCTCAGTCGTGTCCAACTCTTTGTGACCCCATGGACTATACAGTCCATGGAATTCTCTAGGCCAGAACACTGGAGTGAGCACCCTTTCCCTTCTCCAGGGGATCTTCCCAACCTAGGAGTCGAACTGGGGTCTCCTGCATTGCAGGCGGATTCTTTACTAACTGAGCTATCAGGGAAGCAAACCAGCTAACTAGCCAAATCAACACCCCCCTCCCCAAAGCCTCTGCATTTATCTTGGGGTAAATACACAATATTACAAATAAGTTATAGATAGAGACGTCCCTGGTAGTCCAATGGTTGAAAATCTGCCTTCTGATGCAGGGGGCGTGGATTGGATCCCAGGCTGGTGAACTAACAACCCACAGGCTGTGTTGCGCTGTGTGTGTGTGTGTGCTTGGTTGTGTCCAACTCTTTGCGGCTCCATGGACGGTAGCCCACCAGTCTCTTCTGTCCATGGGATTTTCCAGGCAAGAACAGTGGAGTGGGTTGCCATTTCCTTCTCTAGAGGATATCTCAAACCGTGGGATTGAACCCACATGCCATGAGGCAGCTAAACAACAGCTAGAGAGAAGCCCAGAAGATCTCGAGTGCAACTAAGATGGGGCACAGCCAAAAGTAAATAAGCAAATAAACATCATATTTAACAAAATAAGTTACAGACAAATAATTAAATGTAGCTAAGGAGATAAATGGGCTTCCCAGGTGGAGCTAGTGGTAAAGAACCCTCCTGCCAGCACAGCAGACATAAGAGATGCGGATTCAATCCCAGGGTCTGGATGATCCCCTGGAGGAGGGCATGGCAACCCACTCCAGTATTCTTGCTTGGAGAATCCCATGGACAGAGGAAATTGGCAGTCTTCAGCCCCTAGGGTTGCAAAGAGTCAGACATAACTAAAGTGACTTAGCATGCATGCAAGGAGATAAAGTAAAAAGAGGGAATAGAAAATGTTAGGGGAGGTTGCCCCAGCAAAGATGCATGGAAAAGATGCCACATAATGAAGAACTACAGGAGGTGAGGGAGTTAGATGTGCAGAAATCTGGGGAGAACATTCTAGAGAGGGCATAGCAAGTGCTAAGGCCATAAGGTGGGCACATGTCTACTGTGTCTGACAAACAGTGTAGAGAGAAGAGTATCACTTGAGCCCAGAAGGTGAGGAGACCCATCAAGGAACAGAAAGGAGAAGGTCAGAAATGCCTCAGCGATCATTGCAAAGACTCCAAGTTGTAATATTGATATGATATTGATAATTAACACTGTTATCATGTGTTGTGCTGCCAATGGAAGGTAGTGAGCAGAGGAATGATGATGATACTGCCTGACATATTTTCACAGGAACATTTTGGCAGCTGCGGGGAAACAGGCAGAAGCAGGCTGGGTGGCGGGCAGGGTGCGGCTCAGCAATGACGTAAGAGTGACTTGGACCAAGATGAGAGCTGGGGAGAGGGGGAGAGTAGCCTAGATTTACTTAGACGGTAGAATGGACGTGATTCACTGGCAGATTACAAGTGGGGTGTGGGAGAAACAGCAGCGTCAAGGATGACTCTCAGGATCTGGTGGCTGCAGGAGGAGGTGCTGCCATTTCCTGAGACAGGGAAGAAGGCAGAAGGGGCAGGTCTCCATGGGGGAGAGGGAAGGGCATAAGGGATGATCAGGAGCTTGGTTTTAAACATGCTAAGTCTGAGGTGTGTTTCAGACACCCAAACAGAGCTACCCAGTAAATAGTTGGCTAATGGAATCTAGAATTCAGGAGAGAATATTCTAAGCAGAAGATATAAATTTGGGAGTCATTAGCATATAGATGGTGTTTAAAGTCATGAGACCAGATGAGATCACCTAAGATATGAGTGAGTATAGATAAGAGAAGAGATCCAAAGATAGAACTGGAGGACAATCCAGTGTTTAGAGGTCAAGGAGAGAAAAGGGAATGAGCAGAGGAGACTTGGGAGGAGAGTGGAGAGATACACAAGGCAGTGGGGTGTGCTGGAAGCAACGGAAGAAGGAATTTCTAGCAGGAACGAGTGGTCAGCTGTGTCAAGGGCTGCCGGCAGGTCAAGATAACAGTGAAAATAAGGAAGTCCTGGGTGACCTTGATATCAGCCTTTTTTTGGTGGAGTCAGGAGGGCTGAGGCCTGGCTGAAGTAGGTTCCAGAAAGAAGGTGAGGAGAGACCTATAAGAAACAGTGAGTCCAGACAACTGTTTGAGAAGTTTCACTGTAAAGAAAAGGAAGAATTCAGTGGTATCTGGAGGGGGAAGTAGGATCAAGCTTTTTTCTTCAGATGGAGGAAATAAAAGTGGATATGGTAGAGTCCTCAAGTTGCTTTAATTCTAAAAGGGGAGATAGACGTATCAGCAGAAGTCATCACGTAGAGATGCTCATCTGGTTCCATAGCAATACTCTGTAGAAAAAGCTAAAAGCTCTAACCTAATGTAAAGGGGAAAATTACTTTAAAAAGAAGTCCTACATCAGGACCTACATGATAAGTGATCTTTATCTAGGGGAGAAAGAAGAAAATGATATTTTAGATAAAAAAGGAAGAAAGACTATAAGTCAAATCATGGAAACCTGAATTGGCTGTGAGGATACAAAGAGATCGGCATTTCTGTCCTAGAAGTGAACTGCCTGGGTGTGACTCCCAGACTCTGCAAGATATGTAACCTTGGGCAAATTACTAAGCCGTTTTATGAATCTGTTTCCTCACCCATACAGTGTGGCTGCAGTGGTATTTGCCTCAGGGGGTTGTCATGAGGATGAAACAACCGTGTATGTGAAATGTTTGTTGAGTGTCTGGTGCATCATGTGAGTGTGTGTGTGCGCTCAGTCTTGTCTGACTCTTTGCAGCCCCAGGCTCCTCTGTCCACGGGATTTCCCGACCTAGGGGTCAAACCTGCATCCCATGTCTCCTGCACTGCAGGCAGATTCTTTACCACGGAGCCATGGAGGAAGCATTGGTTTGTAGCAGATGCTCCATAAATACTAGCTCTTGCAATGCGGGTGCAGACAACTATGACGGAGACTGATACGATAGAAGACATCCCCAGCCAGACGCGGAGGGGCTGGTATGTCATCCTAGAGGTTCTGACTTTATTCTGGGGATGGCTGCCACTGGAGGCTTTTAGCCTGAGGAACAACACAGTCTGATGAGTGTTTTTAGAGGTTCACTGGGGCTTCAAAAGACGGTTGTAAGGGGAATAGCAAAACCCTTGGAAGCAGGATTCCCACGACCAGATTGTGTATCCTGGCTCCACACTCATCAGTGTGTGAGCCAGTTCTTTCCTTGAGCCTCATTTTATTCATCTGGGAAGCAAACTTTACAAAATGCAAGCAAAGGGCTGCTTTGAGGAGTAAATAAATCATAGAATGAAAGTATCTAACCCTGGTTCATGAAACATAGTAGATACACAGCAAAAATTTGTTTTGATTTTGCTATGAGATGTATTACGTGTGAGGAGCAGAAGCTTGTCAATGCCCTCGTCCTTATGCCCTGTCCCACCAGGCCTAGTCTCTTTTGCTTCTGGAAACACAGCATCTTTCTCACACTCTCCTGTCCCACTCTTCCCACCTCTGTAGCTGTCTGGTTCACTTCTGCTCAATGATCAGACCCTGTGGCCCTAAAGTGCCTGGCAAGTCCAAGGCCAAGGCCATGTCCTCAGGGCTGGAAAGTAGGTAAGGAGAACCTCTGAGGTACAGCTTTTCCTTTACCTGCTGCCTGTTATCAGAGGACTGTTCTTCTTCCACTGACCCTTGACGCCTGTAGCACATTTTGTCATCATTTCCCAGCATCCATGTCTCAGCTCCCCCAGTAGCTGGCATGTTTCTAGGAGGCCCAGAAGGTACCGGTAGAGATGTCTGAGGTCCCACCTCTCCCAGCACAGCCCCTCACTCAGGGTAGGGACTTGGTGTGGGATGAACTGAGTAAAGAGTTGACTGATGCTCCTGTGCAGCCTGCCAGGCTGCGAGTAAGTGTGAGCTGGTTGGATTATGAAAGATGGGAAATCACGTGTTCAGTTTTAGAGTGGAGGTAAAGCCTCGAGGCGGCCCTGGACTTACTTAGGCAGGGTGGACAGGGCTCGGACCTGTGGGCCCAGAGTGATCCCCTTGATAAGCTAAACAGGCAGCTCATTAGCCTCATGATCCCCATGAAAGCTGAAGAAAGCACGGAGCCTTGGCAGTCAGTGACAGTTCAGGGCCCTCCTTCCAGCAACGGGTGTGGGTCTCTACCAGTCAGCTTGAAGCATTCAGAGAAAACAGGCTGATTTACAGGATCTTTTCCTCCTGTTCGTTGGCACCCCCTTGGGCTGCCGTGAGAGCCACAGGAGCAGATGCTTCTCCAGTCTCTGGGAAAGCAGAGGAAGTCTGTGCCACACCTGTGCTCCTCCCCTTCTTCCTGGGCCACCGGGAACCCATTCACTCTTCAGTATTCAGCTTCTACTAGGATGTTACTGATGCTGAAGCTGACGTGCCAATACTTTGGCCACCTGATACGAAGAGCCAACTCATTGGGAAAGATCCTGATGCTGAGAAAGACTGAGGGCAGGAGGAGAAGCGAGTGGCAGGAGATGAGATGGTTGGATGGCATCACTGACTTGATGGACATGAATTTGAGCAAACTCCAGGAGATGGTGAAGGACAGGGAAGCCCGGTGTGCTGCAGTCCATGTGTGCAAAGTCACACACAACTTAGCAACTGAATAGCAGGATATTACTACTAGTTCTAGTGATAATGGAATCTGCAATAACATTAGCCAAGTAAGCTTCTGAGCGCTCACCGTGTGGCAGGCACAGTGCTAAGTGTATAACATGGGCGATCTCACTCAATCCTCCAAAAACTAGTAGTTATCACTCTTCTTGGTTACCCTGTGCAGCGTGTGGGATCTAGTTCCCTGAGCAGGGGCTGAACCTGTGCCCCCTACAGTGAAGTCTGGAGTCTTCACCACTGAACCAGCCGGGGAGTCCCCAGTAGTTATGATTAATATCCCCATTTTTACAGCTGAAGAAATTAAAAGATAAAAAAAGTTTAGGAACTTGCCCACGGCTGCACAGCTAATTATGTTCATAGCATCAGAATTTGCACTTAGGGTAAGCCTTAGGGCTGTTCACAAGTATTTCTGTCTCTCAGTCTGTCCCCGTCTCTTTCTTTTTCTCCAGGTTGTCTCTGTCACACTCGAGCATGACTACCTGACATCTCTGGCCAGTGAAATGGGAGAAGCGACCCTCCTGGTCAGCAACGCTAGGGGCCAGGGTGTGCTGTGCTCCGTTCTCTTCTTCCTCGGCCAGTGTCGCTGGGGTGGCAGCGTCCTCGGGGGTGCTGGGTCCTGGCAGGCTGGGATGGTGGGGGTGGATTAGAGCCCTCAGCTGAGCCGCAGTAGGTCTTCGCGATTAACACTGAGACTGCAGGGCTGTTTGTTATCAGCAACACTGTGCAGCCCGTCTTGACTGAGGTGGAGCCAGGCCTCTGTAAACAGTGAATGCTCTTGAACCCCATGCTCCGGAGTCATCCCTAGTTTCTCCAGCTGAGATAGCTACCTCTCCAGTGGGATCAAGTAGCCCTCTAGCGTGACTTTGATCACATCGTGCGTCCATTCTTATCTATCATTAGACTGAGCTTGCAGGGCACACTTCTGCATGTTTGGTTTCCTGGCACATAGCATGGGACATGGTGGGTGTTAAGGACATTTCTCGCTGGGCGAATGTTTGTAGGAAAAGAACCCTGGGCACCGCAGTTATCCTGAAACTCCAGGTAGCCAAGAAGTCTAGCCTATTTCTGACCTCACATTCCTGTGAGGTGACACCGGAAGATGTCCTCATCTCTGGGGACTCTGCCAGGTGGCCTGGCACCTGGGGATCTACCCAGCTGGCTAGCAGAATTTGTCCCATCCTATCCAGGCCGCAGCAGTAAATCAGCATGTGTGAGGAATTTACCCCACAGAGTGATCCCGCGATGGCATGAATGAGTAATTTACAAAGCCCATTAAAGCTGCACAGAATTACTTATTTATGAGAAGTTTTTGACAGATCTGCGGCTTAATCATTTATCCCTCTGAACATTTAGCCAGGGTCATTGGTAAATAATTCACTTATTACACACTCTGGAGTGGTTTATGGTACTGTGACTTATGATCTCACGCGAGTACACGGACGGGGAAGCTGGGATGGGAAAGCTGGGGAAGTGAAGGGCAGCTGAGGGTCCTCCCCCCACATCCATGCTGGACCTTCTGGATCCAAGAGGAAGGCATGCAGTTTCTCTAGCTGAGATAACTATCTCTCCAATGGGCTTGAGTAGCCCTCTAGCATGGCTTCAGTCACATCATATTTCATTGTTGTCTCCATCACTAGACTGAATTTGCAGGGCACATGTCTGTGTTTTTGATTTGCTGGCACAGATGCTGGGACATAGAGGGCTTGAAATTTGCTCTAAGTCACACTGATGTTACATGCAAAAGGATGTGAGTCCCTGGTCTAGTCTTTGGGTAGACAGTGAGGGAGGAAATACGTGTGTAGAGACTGGTCTAAAAATGTTAGGTCTTAGCTCCAGGCAGAGAGCGGAGCTCTCCAAGGCTTCATGAGGGAAATCTAAATGCCCACTTGACATTCAGGACCCTCCAAGAACTGTTCCTGGAGAAATCACTCATTTCTTCTTCTCTTGTCTCAGCACTAGCTGCTGGGGCTCCTGAACAAGGTAAGTCTTGTCCTTCCCCTATGCGTTTGCTCACAGCGTCCCACCTGCCTGCAGTGTCCTTCTATTCTCTTGTGTATTAGCTACTTTTCGTTCAGCTTTCAGCTCAAAGCCACCTCCTGGGTGAAGCCTTCCCAAACTACCTGAGCCATGCTTACCACCTCCGTGATGTTTTCAAAAACCTATAACGTGCCAGACATACATTGAGTACCTCGCACTTGACACTGATTGGCCTATTTCCCTGGCTATGCTAGGTGTCCCCACAGGGCCAGGACTACTCAGCATTAACTGAACAGGGCCCCCTCTCTAGCTGGTCCAGACTCTGCCCCCTTCCTCCTCATCCCCAAGGAGTTAAACAATGTGGGCTGTTGTTGACGATAATAACGAGGATGATAACACAAATGACTGTGATGTTGACTTCCTAGCATCCCACCTCTGCTCCCCTTCTCTCTCTCACACCTCCCACAGTTCCCGACGACAGTGGAAGCATGTGGCCAGTGTTTAAGATTCTTCGTTTCCAGCTGGCACCGTAAGTGGAGAGAGAAGTGCCTGTCGGGCTAGAGCAGTGTGTGTGGATGGAGTCACTGGAAAGGAAGCAAGTAGAGGAAGATCCAAGTGCAAGTGTCTGCTGTCCACTTTCTTGGTTTGTTTTTTTTTTTTTGGCTATCCTGCCTGGCATGCAGGATCTTAGTTCCCCTCCCAGGGATGGGACCCAGGCCCCCCTGCAGTGGAAATGTGGAGTCTTAACCACTAGGACGCTGCAGAACTCCCCATGCTATACACTTTTATTGAAGATCCTTCCCAAGCCACACCTATCCCACCTGTCACCTTCTTCAAGACTCCGCAGGTTCCAAATAGGTTTCCCACGGTCCTCACCTTGAGGGGGTTAGCTGTCTTCCCAAGTTGAGGCTGCTTGAATGAGGCCTCCTGCCTTTACATCAATCCCATCTTGCCCAGCTAGATGACAAAGACTTCAGCAAGACACTTTCCCCTAGTCATCGATCTCCAGTGGGAAAAGAAAGGAGAAAATTTACTCTGCCCAATGCCTCTTTTGGAGAAGGAAATGGCAACACACTCCAGTATTCTTGCCTGGAGAATCCCGTGGACAGAGGAGCCTGGTGGGCTACAGTCCATGGGCCGCAAAGAGTCGGACACGACTGAGCGACTGCGCTGCACTAATGCCTCTTGGGCACCAGAAAGTCCTTCCTAAAGTCTCGTCTTAGGCAGTCTTGCCATGACGTTCAAGAGGGAAGTGTATGATATTAAACAGCTCATCTTTCAGGGAAGGAAACCTGGGCCTGCCTGAGATGAGTTAAAAGGATACCATCATTCCTGAACACAGAGTTCTCCTTCCTTCCTGAAACCTCTCTGGGCTTAGGGAGTTATAAATTGGTCTCCAGTCACTCCCACATTGTAGGCAGATGCTTTACCGTCTGAGCTACCAGGGAAGCCCGTCACTGACTAGAGTGGACAGAATCATATAGTTTGTCTTCTATTTATTTTTATGGATTCCCATTAGCACTCATGTCCAATAGGTATTGTTGTTATTAATAGCTTCTGTTAGGAACTGAACTGTGTTCTCCCCAGATCTGTATGTTGGAACCCCAATTCCCAATGTGACTGCATTTGGAGATAGGGCCTATAAGCAGGAAAGAAGATTAAATAAAGTCGTAAGGATGGGGTCCTAATCTGATAAGTCAAGAGACATAAGAGAGTTTTCCTCTTTCACCGGTGACTCCCCACACCTGCTTCCATCCCAGAGGACATGTGAGGACAAAGCAAGACTGAGAAAATAAATGCCTGCTGTTTAAGATACCCAGTCCGTGTTCTGTTGTTATGGCCAGCCTGAGTGGACTGTGGCAGCTTCCTTTTACAGGCTGAGAGACATGAGATGATTTGCTGAAAATCACCCAAAGCCTAGGTGACTCTGAGGTCTTGAAATTCAGATCGGGTCCCAGTGGATGCACTGGGTCTTGCTGAAGCCATCCCAGGAGTGACACTCCACAGCTGAGGCTCTGCGGCCAGCAGTCTCCCTGCTGACCCTCCGGTCACAGCGTGTCCCTCTCTGCTCCTGCTCCAGACCCATCCCGTGCTTCCTCTCCTCCTGTCTTCTAGCTCTGGACCCTTTGGCGGCCACGTAGAAGGCGCACATCAGATTCTGTGGCGTAATGCTGCCATCTGCTGGCCAGAGCCAACAGTCACTGCAGCCGCCAGGATAGTATTCTGTTTTGTTTTTGTTGTAGAACACTTAACATGACATCTGCTGTCTTTAAAAAAAAATTCAAGTGCACAATACAATGTTGCTAACTCTAGGCATTATGTTTTAGACATCTAGAATTTACCTTGTGTAACTGAAGCTTTCTTTACTACTCTGTATCTCTCTTAACCCATGATCCCACCCAGCTCTCTCTCCTAATTTCAATCCCTCGAATTTTCTCCTGAAGGCAAGTAACTAACATGATAGGAGCCCGTTCAAAAAAGGAAAAAAAAAAAGGCAGACACAGAAAACTGTCCTCTTGGGTCTGAGGAGAAAACTGACTGCAAAAGGGAAAAGACAGCTAATTCCCAAGGGTAAGGTCCCCACAGTGTCAAGAAGTCCCCCAAGTCCAGGCCAGGAAGCTGGGGGGAGTCTTGATGCTGTGGGTGTGGTGCCCCCTTGACAGGAGCATTGAAGACCTCCCATGTGTCCAGACGAAGTGTGTGTGTGTGTGTGTGTGTGTGTGTGAGGGTGGGGGGAGGGGCGGCAAGCTTCTGAAAAGGTTATAGGAAGATCAGGAACTGAACACCATCCTTTTCTTCCATGGAATGACAGCATCCTGTCTGCTGGTTTCTCTTAGGCAGGTTTTCATAACAACCTGTAGGGAGAGTAATCCCACACTCATTTGACAAACGAGGAAACCGAGGCTCAGAGAGCTTGTAACCCAGGAAATTGTGTGCATGAATGATATCAAACTATTTACCATAATGTGAGCGCTGGGCCTGGGATGTAGTTACAGGTATCTGACAGCTCTGATCCATCCATCCATGAGTGTGAAGTGTTAACATCAGTGTTTATGGGGTTCGCACAGTCTCTGCTTCACAGAATCCCAGCCTGAGCGTCTCTCTATGTGGTCACCCAGAGTCTACTTTACATGCACGAGAGGGGCGTGCTACAGCTGGTTGCTGCTCTTCTGTGTCCCCTGAGAATCAAGAGGGGTAAGTGTGAGCCCAGAGAAGGGTGCGGAGAGGAGAAATGATCAGGCGAGCCAGAGGAGAAAGGAGAGGGAGGGCAGAGGGGGCGTAGAAGGAACACAACCCTGAGGCAAAATACAGAGACTTTGAGTCTGAAGTCGCCAAGCACGCTGGGTCTTTAGGAAAATGTCTTCATCTGTGAAGTGGAGATAATACCATTGTACCTATCTCACAGGACTGTTTTTGAAAGTTTATTGAAATAATAGAGTGAAACCCATAGCTCCCATATTCAACTCAGAGTGAACCACAAGCCCCCATGCTCCACACATAGTCAGGCCCTAGTAAGTGTTTGTCGAATGTGAATCCACAAGGAGTGGAGGGCTGACAGTGCCGCGAGTCTCCTGTGACTGTTGACTTAACACTAAGCCACTCATCACCAAGAAGCACGACGTCTGATGAGCAGAGGCTCTGTGCCTGTCCCAGCCCATTTCAGGAGCCAAGAGGTGCTCTTGCTCCCTCGAACTTTGCAGACGTAAGTTTGCCTCATCCCCCTAGACTCATCAGCATTCACAGAAGCTATGGCTTATACGATAGACTGAAACAGGTCCTAATTAGTAGCTCCAGGAAATCACATGTTTTCCAGTGGGAGGAGGTAATTTTGGTAGTTTTGGATTCTAGAGAAGGACAGCGTGTCTTTGTGGATTTGCAACATGATGGAGAGCCCTCAATGTGGAGTTAGGAAAGTCTAGGATTGGCTACAACTTGTGTTATCCTGGGTACACCTCTTTCTTCCTTCGGGCTTAGCACTTTTGTCTATGAACTGATGGTATGTCTAAGTAGGATGATCAGCTATTCTTGTTTACTTGACGTTGGGTTCCAGGGTGTGGGACTTTCAATGCCCAAACCAAGAAAATCCAAGGCAAATTAAGACAAGTCGGTCACGCTGTTTATTAGCCCTGTCTTCTCTAATATTTTATGTCTGAATTGTTGGCTTACTTGATTCTACCTGTTTGCTCTTGTTTCTGTTTCCGAGAAAATGCTTTTGTTTACAGGAAATAGAATACTCAACCAACATTGGCTTCTGATCTGAGGGTACTTACGGTTTACAAACAAGCATTCTGGGCATAGGCAGGTCAGGAGCATCATTAAGGATCTGGGCTCTTTGACCGTCTTTGGCATCTTAGCTTTTCATTCTCATACCTGTCACCCTGAGGTCACAGGAAAGCTACCCCAACTTTGAGTATGACACAACTCAAGGGAGACAGTGGCACCAACTGTCTCTGTTACCTGAGGAAGCAAAAGATTTTCCAGAAAACTCCTAGCAGATGTCTCCTTAGATTTTGCCAGCCACTTCTAGCTGTGGGAGAAGCTTTCTAACCTCCATAAGTGGAAGGCAGCAAGGAAGAAGCCATGGAGTACGCCACCCTGATGGACATTTCCCTAGCATTGCTTTTCTTTCTTTCCTTAAAAAAAAATTTTTGGCCATACCATGAAGCATGTGGAGTATTATTTCCCTATCCAAGGATTGAACCCATTCCCCCTGCATTGAGAGCATGAAGTCTTAACCACTAGACCACTGGGAAAGTCCCTAGTATATATATATATATATATATATATATATATATACATACATACATACATACATAGAGAGAGAGAGAGAGAGAGCGAGAGCGAGCTCTGAAAAGCAATAGGCTTTCCCTTGGAGTTTAGACAGAGGTGGGAATAACATGAACACTGTGAAGTTCAGAGGTCTGGGGTCAAGGGTGCAGAACAGAAGTGTGAGAAGGTCCTGAAATCAGCAATATATTTTGCTGGATTTGCTATCCTCAAAGCTTGGAGGTGTATCAAGGGGAGATTCCCCAGCTGGCCAAAGCTGCAGAATCAGGGGCTGTCATCTCTACGAAGCTCAAGGAAACGTGGCAGTGGTATCCACTTCTTTCTTCATCCTCCCCAGAGGCTCTGGATCTTCAGGCACCCAGATCTATTGGGGCACATAGATATTGCTGAGTCATGAAAAGTAATACCTCTGTGCCTCCTCTCAGAAGCTCAACTACTTCCTTACTCCATCAAAATAGTCTTGTGGGTTTTGCCCATTCCTGAACAACTGTGCTTGTGGGATCCCCATAAAGTACTGTTTCTATATCATCAGCATGCTGCTTGTGCTGATGTTCACCTGTGTCTGACTTTTTGTAACCCCATGGACTGTAGCCCGCCAGGCTCCTCTATTCATGGGATTTCTTAGGCAAGAATACTAGAATGGGTTGCCATTTCCTTCTCCAGGGGATCTTCCAGACCCAGGGATTGAACCCGTGTCTCCTGTGTCTCTTGCATTGCAGGCGGATTCTTTACCTGCTGAGCTGTCAAGGAAGCCTCTGTCATTAGTATAGCTTTTGTTTATTGAGGGTCCACTCATGCTTGAGTCTGCACTAAGTTCTTGACTTAGAGGATCTTAATCTTATTTAGGGAAGGGAAGTTGCCACTATCCCTGAATTAATGAGCTTCCCTGGTGGCTCAGATGGTAAAGAATCCACCTGCAACATGGGAGACTTGGGTTCAATCCCTGGGTCAGGAAGATCCCCTGGGGAACAGCAACCCACTCAAGTATTCTTGCCTGGAGAATCCCATGGACAGAGGAGCCTGGCGGGCTACAGTCCGTGGGGCTGCAAAGAGTTGGATATGACTGAGTGAGTAACACACATTGAATTAAAGATAGGAATAGCGGTTTGGACATGGCCTGCCCCGGGCCGTATAATTCCACAGGTCAGCCTGACTCTACTGGCCTTCCCTTTCTTGTTGTAATAATCTGACTTTTAAATGGGTTCCTCAGACCTTGTGAAATGTCCAGCACTGAGTACATGTATGAGTGAAATCGTTAATTTCCTTGACCAGTTCATTTCTCTTTTCTGATTTCTGAAGACCTCAACTTTTTCTTAGAAAAGAGCATATCCTCAGTGTCTTTCAGAATGATGCCTGACCTATCCTGACACATATTTGTGGAATGACTGTTACATAAAGTAGATACTCATTTCCCCAGGCTTCCTGGTATTTGCACTGATAGAGAAAATGGATGTGTCAACAATTCTTAGAGATTATTCGATTCAATTCTCTACTTTTACAAGTGACAGACTGAGACCAGGAGAGATGAAACGGCATGCCCAAAGCCCCTTCATGCTTGTGTGAGTGCTAAGTCACTTCAGTCGTGTCTGACTCTGTGTGACCCTATGGACTGGTGCCCACCAGGCTCCTCTGTCCATAGGATTCTCCAGGCAAGAATACCTGAGTGGGTTGTCATGCCCTATCCAGGGAATCTTCTGAACCGAGGGACTGAACCCACGTCTCTAACATCTCCTGCATTGGCAGGCTGGTTCTTTACCACTAGGGCCTCCTGGGAAGCCCCAAAGCTCCCTTAGCAATTAGAAAGCACCTGGATTAGACTCTATTCCCAAGCAGCAGCGGCAGCCAGATGCAGCAGTCCTGTCCTGGTGGGAGACAAGGAAGGGGCACCTAGACTTGGACACTTTCAGGTCAGATTTTAGCATCTGCTACTGGCTCCTGGTTTACTGTGGGGGACTTGGCTTCACTCTGAGATGCTTAATGTAGCTGTGCAGAAATCTAACTTTGCTTGGACTAAAATGTTGGTTTGAATCTCAGTTTTACCAAGAATGAACTTAAGGTCTTGAGTAAGTTGTTTAATCTAAGTCTCAACTTCCTGCCCTGGAAGCTGGACATGATAACAGCTATTTTAAAAAAATTAATTTTTATTTGGCTGTGCCAGGCCTTAGTTGCAGTATGAAGGATCTTTAGTTGCTGCATGTGGGATCTAGTTCCCTGACCAGGGATCACGCCTGGGCTCCCTGCATTGGGAGCAGAGAGTCTTAGCCACTGGGCCACCAGGGAAGCCCCAGCTCTCCGTCTTCTGACATAGCCTTCTGCCTATCGCCTTCCCAGCTCTCCTAGAATCTTCCACTTGGCTCAAATGTTATAGGGAGCAGTAGGCTGAGCCACTGAAATGCCCTGACATTTTGCTCTTGAAACTGGTGACCCTTTATGACTCCTGGGCAGAAGCTGGCCTGCTAATCTGATGGTAATTAACAGAGCCTAGAGATAAACTGCCAGGGGCCAGGAGCCAGGGGCCAGGGGAAAGGCATTAGCTATTGCCTCCCTTTCAGTGCTTTTCTGGAGCTGGATTAAGTTGATGATTAAATAGCCAGGGATTTGGTAACAGTTACTGGTTAAACTGTTGGTAGATTGAAATCAACTGTTGCTGCTATGTTTACACCATGCATGCTAAGCTGCTTCAATCTTGTCTGACTCTGCGACACTGTAGACTGCAAGGCTCTTCCATGGATTCTGGGATTCTCCAGATAAGAATACTGGAGTCAGCTCTATTTCCTCCTCCAGGGGCTCTTCCTGATCTAGGGATCAAACCCATGTCTCTTATGTCTCCTGCATAGGCAGGCAGGTTCTTTACCGTTAGCCCCACCTGGGAGGCCTGTTTACACCATGGGAATCACAAATACTACAAATGAAGATGTTATTTTCTGCTGTGGCCATTGGGCTACCACTGCATCACCAAACCTTTCTCCTCCTAAAACCCACTAGCTGGTGGAGGGACTACAGGATTCTGGGCTAGACACCTTGGTTACACACTCACATTTTAGACAATTAATTCTTCAAATTATAGAGGTAATACAAAGTTGTTATGAATCATCTGAATAACAGAGGACAAGTACAATGAAAAGTCAAGGCCTCACTTCATTTATCCCTTCTGTTTGCAGAGGTATCCACTTTCATTTTCTTTTGTGTTTCTCTAGAATTCTTTTGGGGTTGTAGAAGAATAGCTATATATAGAGTTTTATTGAATGGGCTGAACTTGAAACAAGAAACAGCTTCATTTTTCTTTTAGCTCTGCTGCTGCTATCCATCACATTATATAGAAGTCCTCTGACTTGCCCCTGAAGCTGACACAATAGCTTTCTGACCACTTTCAGGCATTGAAAAAATAGTCTAGTTTAGCTCAATTTAAAACTTAAGTGTCCCATCCAGTTCAAAGCTTCTCCTTTCCCCAATCATTGGCTTGACCTGTGGCCTGGAAACCTGCAGTGAAAAGGAGGCCATTCATTCTTCTTCCGTCTCCTCCTCCTCCTCAGGCCAGAGGAAGAGCAATAAAGTTCTTTTTACCCAGTGACTACTCTTTGTCATTCTCTCTTGGCTGTTATGGTTGCTCTACCTTCTCTGCTATGGCAGAAAGTTCCTGGGAGGCCTGTCCCAGGGGCCTCCTCACTGTCCAGTTCCCTGCTGGCTGACCCCTTGTGAGCCTCACTCAGGTCATGCTCCTATAGGTATGAACTGGAGCCTCTTACTGGTGGACTCCCTTCACCTCAGTGGGCAATCTTCTGGGATGGAATCGCACCAAAGTGGTTCTAGTATGGCTACTGTTCACAGCTTCCACTAGGCTCATTGGAAATTCATCAACCCAGGGGCTTCCTCACTGTCCAGTTCCCTGCTGGCTGATCCCTTGTGAGCCTCACTCAGGTCATGCTCCTATAGGTATGAACTGGAGCCTCTTACTGGTGGACTCCCTTCACCTCAGTGGGCAATCTTCTGGGATGGAATCGCACCAAAGTGGTTCTAGTATGGCTACTGTTCACAGCTTCCACTAGGCTCATTGGAAATTCATCAAAACCAGCCTTGACTCATTGAATGGTGGAAGTGCAGCTCGCCAAGCCACTGACCCCCTCTCCTCTTCCTTCTCTCATGTCCAGCTCCAGCCAGTGGTTCTTAGGCAGCAGTCATTTGCCTCGAGCTCCCACACGACCTAGGTGACTCTCTTACCTTGGTCCTGCTGCGGTGCACCTAGGTAAGCATATAAGAAGCTGCAACTCAGCAGGTTTTCAGTGAGACAGTGAGCAATCAGCCTCCCTTTCCTGTAGGCACTTCTGATCTTGTAAATTATTCTTCCAAGGTTTCACCTACTGGCTTGTTTGAGAAAAAAAGAAAAGCACCCTAAAACTCTACTCATATGAGCAACCTAAACTTCCCTTTACATTTCTAGTCCTTTCTCTGGCTGGGGTGGGGGATGGGTGGGGGAGAAGGGGAATGCGGGTGGTTAGCAGCTGAGTGAGGGTTCAGGACAACTTTTGCATCCTTTCACAAGTTCAGCAAGTTGTGTTTGGCACTCCCCTTTAGAATGTAATCTTCAGCTTTGGGACTTGAGATGAAATTTGAAAACAGTCCATATAATTTCATTAACCACAGGGGATTATTCTACACATATTATTCTACTGTTTGCTCTTCTTGCTAAGCAGTACACTGTATCCTGAGCATACTTTCAGTCATTACACGTAGAGCTACTTCTTTTTTCTTTTCATTGCACTTTATTTTTCTTCCCACATTTCTCTTCTTTTCTTCTGTCATGTGTGTGTAACCATTTCATAAACCAGTATTTTTAGAACTGCCTAGTGTAGCAAGCAATATTTCTTCATTTTTAATAAAGGTTTTGCATTTTTAAACTGTTGTGGAGGGGCTTAAGAAAAGTTGGAGAATTTGAATATGCCTGTATTCCTTAGGGATATTTGATTTTATCCAAAGTAGCACAGATCTTTAGAAACAGTTTAATATGTCATTGTCATGATGTACAATGAAATATTTAATTGGTTCTCTGCTGGTGCACTTTTAACTATTTCTAGTTCTTCCCTAATGTAGACAATGTTAGACTGAACTTCTATCTGTCTTACGGTCTCATGCACTAACGCATTGGCTTTGAGTAAGTAAGACATCATAATCCTTTTCCACAGAACAATTTTTAAGAAGCTTTTGTAGCCAGAGGGAAGAGAAAAAGGGTAGAATCAGGACTTATGGGTTCCTGGAAAAGGACCCTTAAATGATATTAATCCTGTTAATTTTCCTTTTCAGCAAGAATTCTGCATGGATGGGCTCTGCATCCAGGCCATGGACCACTGATGTGAAGTCCAAATGAGAAACGTGCCATTGAGCACTCAGTGCCTGGCATTCAGCAGGAGCTCACTAAGTGTCCATTTACTTTGGAGCATGTGAACCGTGCATGCATGCTAAGTCGCTTTAGTCGTGTCTGACTGTTTGCAACTCCATGGGCTGTAGCCCACCAGGCCCCTCTGTCCATGGGATTCTCCAGGCAAGAATACTGGAGTGGGTTGCCATTTCCTTCTCCAGGGGATCTTCCTGACCCAGGGATTGAAACTGAGTCTCCTGCAGCTCCTGAATTGCAGGTGGATTCTTTGCCACCAACCCACCGGGGAAACCCAACATATGAACCGTCTCTGTATAATGACAGGCAGCTCAGGAACAGCTGTGCACATAAACACAACTCAGACTGACTGACTTAACTGTACCTTGTAAATCAGGCTTAATTTCAGCATCATACTGGTCCCTGAGTCAGGTCTGCACAGCTCCGCACCTCTGGTAGGGTCATGGGACCTCATGAAGAACCATTGGCCCAGAGTGTAAATCCTTAGGGCACAAGGGAGAAGGTGCCCACACAAAATGTGACCAGACTGTTACTTTGGGGGGCAAGCCCTAGACTAAGGCATATTTAAAGAAATAGCATCTGGTAGAAAAATGCAATTGAAAGCATCTCAAATGTTTCACCAGAAGACACATGTCCATATAATGCAGTCTCCTTAAGACATTCCCCTTAGCTTCAGTCCCTGTCCTTCACCAGGCAGTGGGTCTAGAACCAACTCTTTCCTCTCTTGTCCACTCTCCATATCCCAGAGTTCCCTGTGCACTTCTCTGCCCTTCTAGGCATCTCCCTATTACAGAGTTCTCCCTTCATGACCACACACACACACACACACACCCATACACCCTCCAGACCTGCAGACATTTTTGCTGCACCCTGTTCCCTGGGAAATATAACTCACTCTGCTCACACAGACAATTGTGGCTTTTCTCTCAGCCATCAGCACCTTTGGGGATCCCAGAGAATACAATTTTCCACTGCTTTACATGATGAAGTGTGCATAGTAAAGGTGCTCCCCTTGGCTGTCTGGACCCTCAGATCCTCACCTCATCTTCCTCTGTCTGTGTGGCAGACACTCTCATTCGACCTTTCCTCCAAATTCTGTTGAGAAAGAAGCAGAGACACATCGAGGGGAATATTTCTGAGCATGCTGAAATCAGAGCACAGGTGATTTCTGGAAGCTTGGGAACATGCATTACTGTCTCTGTCTCAGGATCAACAGCACCTCTGCAGTGCTTATGGCTGGAGCCACCTGGGGAGAGTATAGCACTGGTTCAAAAGCAGTTCAGTTTAGTGCAGTTCAGTCACTCAGTCGTGTCCAACTCTTTGCGACCCCATGAATGGCAGCACGCCAGGCCTCCTTGTCCATCACCAACTCCCGGAGTTCACCCAAACTCACATCCATCGAGTCGGTGATGCCATTCAGCCATCTCATCCTCTGTCGTCCCCTTCTCCTCCTGCCCCCAATCCTTCCCTGCATCAGAGTCTTTCCCAATGAGTCAACTCTTCGCATGAGGTGGCCAAAGTATTGGAGTTTCAGCTTTAACATCAGTCCTTCTAATGAACACCTAGGACTGATCTCCTTCAGAATGGACTGGTTGGATATCCTTGCAGTCCAAGGGACTCTCAAGAGTCTTCTCCAACACCACAGTTCAAAAGCATCAATTGTTTGGCACTCAGCCTTCTTCACAGTCCAACTCTCACATCCATACATGACCACAGGAAAAACCATAGCCTTGACTAGATGGACCTTTGTCAGCAAAGTAATGTCTGTGCTTTTCAATATGCTATCTAGGTTGGTCATGGGTAGTGGGTCCTAAAGGTGTACGCTTTGGGGCAGGCGCTCTCATAAAGGGAGATCTAAGCAGTGTATCTTTGAGGCTGTCACAGGGCTCCTGTCAATACTTTCCAGGAGGGCCAGGAATACTGCCCATCCTAGGAGTGCATGATGTACAAGAGAGCATAGCTCTTGCGGCTGGCAGCAGACTGAGCAGGTCCATTCACAGGAGACCCCGGAAGCTCTTCTTTGGCAGAACTGAGTGGGCAAGCATGAGCAGGTCCTCTCCAGGGACAGTGAGATCCAACTTTAGGCGATCTGACCTGTGTGCTCGGGTGGGCTCTCATGGTAGCCCAGAGAAGAGGCAGCTTGCTATAATTATTATATTTTCTAAAATTATGTATTTAGAGCTGTGCTGGGGTCTTTGTGGCTGCACGTGGACTTTCTCTACTCGTGGCGAGCGGGGGCATCTCTGCCTTGTGGTGCTCAGGTTGCTTCTTGTGGGGGCTTCTCTTGTTGCAAAGCATGGGCTCCAGGGCGTGGGGGCCCAGCAGTTGCAGCACATGTGCTTGGTTGCCCCACAGCACGTGGAGTCTTCCTGTGTCCCCTGCAATAGCAGGTGGATTCCCAGCGAGTTCTGACCATGCATATTGGAGGGCTGTGGGAAAGAAATTCAGTGACTTCATGACACGTAAGAGTTAAGTGAACGGTATCTAATGTTTTCCATAAATCTCTCAGTTGATTTCATTTCCTTCTACTGAATCCCTATCTAGGATAGAGTAAAAAAAAAACAACAACAACAATAAAACCCGGATGCTGGAAATCCAAGGGGCAACTTACCTTTTGAGCAAATGTTTCATTTCTTCCACCATTAGTTATTGAATAGCAATGAAGCAACCTTTATGTTAGTTACAGGTAATGGAGCAGAGAATAATTTGCCTACAGTTTAACGAGGCGAAAATAACTAATTAATTATTTTTACTTGGAATATTAACTACAGTTAAAGATCTTGATAAGCACAACCAGGATTTGTGAAGAGTATATGGATCAGATATTACAGGGAAGTGGAAAGAAGAGAGATGGTTTCTCATACGGGCTTCATTTGCTCCCTCTTTGGAAGTGAAGTCAGGAAAGTGGAAGCTGTAGAGTCTTGGAGGGCTCCAGAGGAGAGACATCCAGGACGCAACCTCTGGCCGGCCCAGTGATGCCCATAGGTGTGGAATCTGGGAAGGGAGCCTTGTGATGGGCGGATGGAACAGGGGTGCCAGAGGCATTTGGCTCTTTTTTTTTTTTTCACTCTGTGCTGGATACGGATTCAGTAGAAGGAAATGAAATCAACTGAGAGATTTACAGAAAACATTAGATATCATCCACCCATCTCTTCTGTGTCATGAAGTCACTGAACTACTTTCCCACAGTTCTCTAATATGGATGGTTAGAACTGGATCACTCAGAGGCCATGTGTCCAGTGCTTTTTCAGGGAGTCTACCCCTCTGGTGTCCAAAAGTCTCCTTCACCTGCTCTTATCCTGTATGGCCAATGGTTTGCCATGCTGTATCTGGACCATGGCTGTTGGGTAGATGCTTATCTATGTTTGTCAGTTTCTCTCCTGGTGTCCCTTGGATTCCTTTTTTATATGATTTTTAAAAAACTGACAAAGGAAAAATATAAAATGAATGACAAGAATATCACTGGTCATTCCTCCTGTCCTTAGGACCTCAGCAGGGGCTGGAGTGGCTAGCTCCCCCAAATCCTCACCCAGTGACACTTCACCGCATCTCTCCTCCCTGTTAGGTTCAGTTCGGAATTTAAGCCCAGAGGAGATCATCCTCATTGCCACACGCTGGATGTAGCCCCAATGGAGCAGGGGCATTGGAACAGGCAAGGCTCCCCAGGGAGCCATTCCAGGCTGAATGTGGGTCTCTGTGACAGCAAGGAAAGCACAGGATTCACTGAAACCGTATGTGAAAACAGGAGAGGAGCTGGTAAGAAAACAGGGCTCCGAGAGAGAATCTCAGAAAATCAACTGTTAGGAAAATCAGAGGCCCTACGTTAGTAACAAAGTGACGCAATTTGTGTGGGATTTTTCAACGAGGACTCCATAGTTGGGGAGGAGCAGGAAGGGACAGAAGATGGCCAAGGGGAGCCTCAGCAGGAGGAGTGGACAGGCAACCAGATGCAGGGCTAAAGCACGCTCATTATTCAGTAACCTCAATTCTCCATCTGGCTTAGTCTTA
>SJYC01077146.1:0-43737 GCA_006408675.1 Madoqua kirkii | reverse complement strand
ACCGGCTTAATCTTTTCTCACAGCTCACACAGCAACGCCGAAGGGACAGACGCAGCAAGAGCTCGTCCGTGTCAGCAGAGGGCGCTCTTTCCTAACAGACGGGCCTGACTCTGGAAGACCGCGCAGGAGGAAGGCTCAGCCAGAGTAAGAAGCCAGTTAGCTCTTTCTCAGCCAGAGGGGATCCCGGGTGCCTTATTCAGAGCTGGGACAGTGGCCACCTGTGTGGTGCAACCGGCGGGACTACCCGATGCTGGAATAGTCATAGACTTGGGCTCTTGTCTGTTGCTGTGGCATTTATTTTATAAACAGGTGTTGAGTGCCATCCATGTGTTAGCTGTGAATATGGAAGAGACGGATGAAGAGGTGGTATTTTATGGTGAATGAAAGAGTGGGGTCTGAAATACGGTGTTTGGGTTAGAGAACCAGGTCTGCCACTTCCTGTGTGGTCCCGGGTAACGCACTTCATCTCTCTGGGCTGAGTTGTCTTCTCTAAGATGGCAAAGCTGAGAAGAGCGCTGACTCAGGGCTATTCTGGGGGTTAAATAAACCAACACAAATAAATTCTTTGAACACTGCCTGGCACACATAAGCTCCTGTTAAATGCTGGCTATTCGTCTTGTTCTCGTGAGGCTCACACTCTAGTGAGTCTGTCAAAAAATATTTATAGAGCACTCTACCATATTTCAGGAACTCTGTCGGATGCTGGGGATGGTGTGGAGAAGACAAATGTGATAGTACCTATACAGAACTTATAATCTAAATGGTAAAAAAAAAAAAACCCACCCCAAACTCTTATACATAAAACAGTTGAAATAGTTGGAAGGATTCTAAATGCTAGAAAGAAGTATGGGGCGTTACAGAGCTGCTGCCACTCGTGAGCTTGGGCAGGTCACCTCCTCTCTCTAGCCCTCAGTTTTCTCCATCTAGAAAGGGAAGGGATCAGCTGGATCAAAGGGCCTGGCTGGTGGGAGACTGGCCGCCATCATGATAATGGTGTCCTCAAGTCCACCTGGCAGCTCAAGCGTCCACCGTGGGGAGGCTCCACTGACCCCTTGCACATACCAGCAGCCGCTGTGGTCTCCCATGATGCTTTTAGGGTGAGCATTGTCTTTCCACCCACATAGATGGGAATCTGTGACCAAGTTGATCTCTAAGATTTGTTCTTTTCTTTAAAAAAAAATTTTTTTTATTGGAGTATAGTTGCTTTATAATGTGGGATGCTACTGCACAGGAAAGTGAATCAGCTATATGTACACACATGTATCCTCTCTCATCGGAATTTCCTTCCCATTTTAGCGCAACACAGAACACTGAGTGGTTCCCTGTTCTATAGGTACGGTAGGGTCTCATTAGTTCTCTCTTTTATACATAGCACCAATAGTGTGTGTATGTCAATCCCAATCTTGCAATTCACCCCCCCACCACCCCGCACCCGTGGTATCCATATGTTTGCTACCTCCGTGTCTCTATTTCTGCTTTGCACGGAAAGATTCTTTCTAACTTTGATATTCAGACTGTATGAAAACGTCTTCCCTTTGGACTTTGCTAGCAGGTCTGGCATCCCTTTGTTCTTTGTCAAAATGCAGTTGTTACTCCTGCAGGGTGTTATCTTTTGCTGTGATTTCAGTTGTGATGTGAGGTGCCTGTAGCCACAGGTTTTGTGGACATAGGCACCGTGAGTAGTGATGTCCTGGAGGATGTCATAATAGAGGGCCTCTGGGTCCTGGCCGTTAGAGCTCAGCTGGCCGCCTGCTTCTGAGGGACAGCTGAACAGTCAGCTGGGGTAGAAAGCCTTGAATGGACAAGGGCAGCTCTGGTTGAGATTTTCAGAGTTTCTGGTTGATCTGTCCCTTGTCTTAAAAACACTGTTGTCTGTATTGTCTGAACCATCCTCACGAAGCAGCGCAAAGCTCTGCAATGACATTTGTGTGAACAGAAGTTGGGCAGGATGATGGCCTTTTTGGAGTGCTGGCGGTTACAGAGGACACCTAGTGTCCCCCTTCCACTCACGCAGGCTATGTATGAGCTTCTTGGAGGGGCCAGTTCTCTCCAAGATGTCTCATACATCTCATAGATTAATTGTTCTGATCAAATACAGGATACACGGGTAAAATCTGCTGGGGTTGCTGGTTGTTGTTAGTTATGAAAAGGAGACCATGGTGCCCACTTGTTGTTGACCCATCCCAAAGCAGCCTTGATGTTCAGATTAGATGACCAACTGCCTAGCAAATCAGCAAATCTTCTGTTTTTTAAAAATAGTTTAAAAAACTTTGTAAGTATAGCTGCTTTACAATGTTGTGCCAGCGTAAATCAATGAACCTTCTGAGTGGGCACTGTACTGGTGGCTTCTGCCCATGGTGAAAGGTGGGTTAAGATATAATGACAGTGATCAGGGCCAATGGACTCAACAGTTTGGCCTGAGCTTGGGAAAAGTTCTTAAGAGCCTCATCAGCCTATCTGCTCTTCAGACTCTCCATATATCTACCAATGGGGTACTGGTAAACTAGGACTCACAGGGCTTCTTCCTTTTTTAAAAGATACTTTATTTTTTCATTTTTAGTTAATTTTCATTGGAGCGTAATTGGTTTACAATGTTGTGTTAGTTTCTACTGTACAGCAAAATGAATCAGCCACATCTATCTGTCTATCTATATCTCCCCTCCATTTTGGACTTCTATAATAATGGAAGGAATTCTGTTTAATGAACTGTGGTAACCTGAATGGGAACAGTGTTTCCTATCTTATCAACCTTCAGAGGTTTCACCAACAAAGAGTCCCTTATTGGAGCATTCGGTGGCTTTTATAAAGTCAAGTTCAAACTTGCCTGTCCAACGTGTCTGTGTCATTTTGCTGATTGACGTCATATTTGTCAGCTCAGGATGTCATGTAGAATACCACAGACTGGGTGGCTTAAACAATAGAAATTAATTTTGTCACAGTTCTGGAGGCTGGAAGTCCAGCAGGGTTGGTTTCTTCTGAGGTCTTTCTTCCTGACTTGAAGGTGTCACCTTCTCATGCATCCTCACAAGGCCTTTCATCTGTGCAAACACACTCCTGGTGCCTATGCTTCTAAGGACACCAGTCATATTGGATTCAGGTCTCACACTTATGACCTCGTTTAACCTCAATTACCTCCTTAAAGATCCAATCTCCAAATACAATCACACGGGGGTTAGGGCTTCAATATATGAATGGGGAGGGACACACAATTCTGTCCATAAGAGCCATAAGCACTCTGGGACTTTTATATTTCTTTTTTTTCCTCTTGCTAATCCAAAGTGGAACTGTCCTTTTCCTTATTTCCCACCTATTGAACTTTTACTTGCCCAATTTATTTTTAGAGAGAAAACATCTTTTATTTTTATTCTTTATTCATTTTATTTTTTGATTACACCACATAGGATACAAGATCTTAGTTCCCTGACTAGAGATCGAACCCACAACAGCTGCTGTGACACACCGAGTTTTAACCACTAGACCACCAGGGAAGTCCCTTTTTTACCCAATTTAAAGCTCCTCTACCAGCTGGGGAGACAGATCTTAGTGTGAACCCTAGCCCACCATCTCTAGCTAACAGATTTTGAACAGTATATCTATGTCTTACTTTATAAAATAAAAAGAACGTAATCTTCTTTACAGGGTTGTTCTGATGGTTAAAAGTCATAATGCTGGTAAAGTTACTCTAAGAGAACTAGTCTTAGTAATTTTATACAACTTAAGCGTCTGCCTGCAATGCGGGAGACCTGGGTTCGATCCCTGGATTGGGAAGATCCCCTAGAGAAGGAAATGGCAACCCACTCCAGTGTTATTGCCTGGAGAATCCCATGGATGGAGGAGCCTGGTGGGCTACAGTCCATGGGGTAGCAAAGAGTCGGACACGACTGAGCGACTTCACTTTCACTTAATAAAATTCACCATCCGTAATGAAAGATTCTACTTATGTCAGAATACTGGCCTTAAGGAGGCATCTTTACATGTATGTGTCTGATTGTAGATTGTGAAATTCCCTCAGAGTGAAGAACTATGTCTGACTCATCTTTCTCTATATATACCATAGGCCATGCATATTGTAATATTAATGCTATGATAGAAATTTCTTAACGACAGCTCCAAAGAGTTTGCAATTGGTAAGTCAGTTCTGAACACTACAGTAGAAGTTTAGCACTGAAACATTGCTTTCCCTTTGAGTGTCTATTCAGCTCAATTTGCTTGCAAAGTCATAAGGAACAGGAATCTATTGAAGAATGTCTTTCGCATTCTCTCCTTTTGATAGGGAGAAGGTAGGTCTATTCAGCGCAGCTCCAGCATCTGAGAACAGAAGCCACTGGTAGTTATGGGCAGCCTGACATACACGGGCAGCTTAAGTTAATATAACCTCTGCAAAAACTGAGAAAGAAGGTGACTTTGCAGGAGAAGTTTCCTCCACTCAGCCTCTGGTTGCCTATTTTGTCAACCCTGCTAGAAAAAAGAAAGAGAGACAGGTGTTTTGAGATTGAATTTTCTTGGCTTGCTCACTGAAAGCTACTCTATGAGAGAGTAGAAGTTCTCAGGAAGATTGAGGGGTGTGAGTTAGATATCTGATCGCTTGGAAGGCGGAGTTTCAATCAGCTTCTACCTTAACACACCAGAGTGTCCTTTCGTGCAGAGTGGAAGTGTCGGTGATAAGTTATGTAAGTCAAGGGTGGAGGTCTATGTCCCCTATAGGGACTGTGTCCTATGGATTGGAGGGGTTCAGTAACCCACTCTGCAGTTTCCACGGGGCTTGGAGCTCACAGGTCTGAGCTAGTAAGGACTACACACATACTCTCTGATCTAAGAGAGAAGAACCTTAGCTTCTGTGCTGATGGGAACACATTTCTAGGAGTGACAATGATATAGGAAATAGGAAATAACTGTGATAAGGAGAAACTGACAAGAGTCTAGACTCAAAGATAATGACAAATGCTGTCCTTATTGATTGGAGGCAAGGAGCAGGGAAGGAAAGGAATGAAGAGAAGGCTACCAGAACAAGTGAGAGAACATTGAAATCTATGACAAAAATAGGACATGAGTAAGGGAACTAATTCTGCAGAAGAGACTTTTGATTCTAGATGTCTTAAGTTGGTGGTGCTAAGTGGTAAAGAGGGCTTCCCTGGTGGCTCAGATGGTAAACAATTTGCCCACAGTGAGGGAGACCTGGGTTGGGAAGATCGCCTGGAGGAGGGCATGGCAACTCACTCCAGTATTCTTGCCTAGAGAATCTCCACGGACAGAAGAGCCTGGTGGGCTACAGCCCATGGGGTCACAAAGAGTCAGACACGACTGAGTGACTAAGCACAGCACAGCACAGTGGTAAAGAACCCTTCTGCCAACGCAGGAGACTTAAGAGATATGGGTTCTATCCCTGGGTTGGGAGGATCTCCTGGAGGAGGGCAACCCACTCCAGTATCCGTGCCTGGAGAATACCATGGACAGAGGAGCCTGGCGGGCTACAGTCCATGGAGTGGCACAGAGTTGGACTTGACTGAAGTGACTTAACATGACTGAGGTTGAGATGACTGAAATGCCTGAACAAAATTTCTGGTGATAATCATGGAGCTCAGGAGAGAAGTTAGGGGATATAGATTTTTAAATTCTTTGCATAGAAGCTGTAGTTAAAGCTCTGATAATGATGGGATTCTTGAGAGCAGAAAGGCTAGAGGGAAGAAGCAGCCCCTAAGAAACAACCCGTCAAAAGGACAAAGAAGTCCACAAAGGAGACAGAAAACTCGAGGCTGGGGTAAGACTGAGCCCGGAGAGACTTTGAGGGAGCTGGGGAGAGATTTGCTAGGAAGATGAGGTCACAGACTAAGTCAGTCACTGCAGACAAGGAAAGAATGGGGAGTACTTTCAGCCTATTGCGGGTTTTCCTGGTATCTCAGCTGGTAAAGAATCTGCCTGCAATGCAGGGGACCCTGGTTTGATTCCTGGGTTGGGAAAATCCCCTGGAGAAGGGATAGGCTACCCACTCCAGTATTCTTGGGCTTCCCTGGTGGCGCTGATGGTAAAGAATCTGCTTGCAATGTGGGAGACCTGGGTTCAGTCCCTGGGTTGGGAAGATCCCCTGGAGGAGGGCATGGCAGTCCCTTCCAGTATTCTTGCCTGGAGAATCCTCATGGACAGAGGAGTCTGGCAGGCATGTCCATGGGGTCGCATGGGGTCACAAAGAGTCAGACATGACAGAGCGACTAAGCACAGCACAGCACAGCACATCAGCCTACTGTGGTTAGATATGAGGTGCTTAAGAGTAAGTTTTAAATTGAATGAATAGGAAATTAAGTTGAGAGGAGTTTTCATAGGTTGAGTCGTACACTCCAGAAATTCATGTGCTGAAGTCCAGCCCCTACATCTCAGAATGTGACTGTGTTTAGAGATAGGACTTTTACAGAGGCAATTAAGTTAAAATGAGATTATTAGGGTGGGCTGCAATCCCAATGTGACTGGTGTCATAGCGGACACTTGGATACAGACACAAACAGAGAGAAGACCATCTGAAGACACTGGAGGGCCATGGCCATCTGCAAACCAAGGACAGGAGCCGCGGCAGAAATCAACCCTGCCAACACTTAGATCTTGGACTTCCAGCCTCCAGAATTGTGAGAAAGTACATTCCTATTGTTTAAGCCATCCAATCTGTGGTACTTTGTTATGGCAGTTGTAGTAAATGAGTACAGGACCAAATATAATTTACCCATCACTATCTTTTCTAGATCCAAAGATAATCAGAATATCAGCAGCATGGAAGTTGATCACAGTGAATGCAGGCACAGTCCCTTTTGGGGCCAGTAATTAATGTGGGAACCTATAACATCTCAAAGGAGTAGTTTTCAGTTTGTCTGAATATTAGAATCACCTGGAGAATAAAGTGAATTAAAAAAATCTTAATTCCCAGACATCATGTTGGACTCTCAAAGAATTTGGATAGGGGATCCAGGCATCCATTCCTTTTAAAGCTCCTCAGAGATTCCAATGTGCAGCCAAGATGGCACCAATGATCTTGTGAGATATGTGTCTACCACAGGTCAGGGAAACAGAAAGTGTGTCTGAAACTCCCTCAGGCAGAGGAGGCCCAGCCATGCTGGGAAGTCCACAGGGCCTAGGAACTCTGTGAGACACAGAAGACTCTTGGGTTGGCCTGAGGACTGTACTTGGAAGACCCAAGGTATGAGTGACACTTTTAGGTGATACAGGACATACTCCTTCTTTGTTCCCCAGAAAGTAGTGAACTAAGTGAAAGTGAAGTCGCTCAGTCGTGCCCGACTCTTTGCGACCCCATGGACAGTGGCCTGCACCAAGCTCTGCCATCCATGGGATTTTCCAGGCAAAAGTACTGGAGTGGGTTGCCATTTCCTTCTCCAGGGAATCTTCTCGACCCAGGGATCGAACCCAGGTCTCCCACATTGTAGACAGACGCTTTACCATCTGAGCCACCAGGGAAGTTCTTTTTTTTTTAAAGAAATATTTATTTATTTGGCTGCACCAGTTCTTAGTTGCAGCATTGAAGATCTATTTTTTTCAGGACTTCGGATTGCTGATTTTTGTTGTGGCATGCAAGATCTTTAGTTGCAGCATGATGTGGGATCTAGTTCACTGATCAGAGATTAAACCTTGGAGTCTTAGCCACTGGACCACCAAGGAAGACATAACAATTCATTCTTAATATCCAACAACCCCAGAGTCCTGATCTTACATTCAGAGGAATCACCCCTAGAGCTCTTACGAGGAATTTCGGACAGCATTCTTCTGTGCAACCATTCTAATGTCGTGTTTCCATGAATTCCGCCTGGTGATCTTCCCAGTGCCCTTCAATATTTTATCTCCATCAAAGTAACATCAGTAGCACCTAGGAGCTAGCTAGGTATCTCATAGGCTCTGCCATGTAAACTAGCTACGTGTGTTCTGTAGTCTCTGGTTCCTCCTTGAAACATTCTCATGACCCCTGTAGCGACAATAACTTTAGTTTGGAAAGTACTGGTTGACGTGAATTAATGGAAATGTACTTCTCATAGTGACATTTACCCATCCCTTAAAAACATGGTCATAACCACTCCCAGCTGCACAGAATCACTGTCTCTCACAACAGTTCACTACCTGGAAGTACCAAGTGCTCCTTCTCGGACCATCTCTCTGCCTGCTGTGCACCAGGATAATTCAGTGATCTCTTACACTGAGAAGATATGAACAAGCATCTCTCAACCCCTTACCCCTGCTCTGGGTAGATGATGGAATGGGACTCAGCGATCACTCTAGACTTGGGGCTCAGCAGGTGAACACAAGGTGTCACAGATTGATTTTCCAGGGAAGCAGACCCTAATACAGAAATTAACATACAGGAAACTTATAAAGGAGTGATCTCAGGATCAAAAATTGCCAGAGGGAGCAAGCTTGTAAGAGGGAGCAAGCTGTATAAAGGGAAAGGCTGAAGCTGGCTCCCCTTTTTAAAAAATTGGGATATAATTGCTTTATAATATTGTGCTAGTTTCTGCTATACAAGGAAGTGAATCAGCTATTTATATACACTTATCCCCTCCCTCTCCACCTCCCATTCCACTGATTAGGTTATCACCTGAGCTCTCTGTGCTAAACCACAGCTTCCCACTAGCTATCCATTTTTTTTTAAAATATTTTTAATTGAAGGATAATTGCTTTACAATGTTGTGTTGGTTTCTGCCAAATAACAACACAAATAAGTCATAACTATATATATCCCCTCCCTTTTGAATCTCCCCACATCCCACCCCTCTGAGTCATCAGAGTGCCAGGCGGGGCTCCCTGTGTTATATAGCAGCTTCCCACTAGCTATCTATTTTCCACGTGGTAGTGTATATATATCCCAATCTCTCAGCTCATCTCACGCCTTCCTTCTGAAGCAACCTCTATAGAGGTCTCTGGCAACTCCCTTAAATAGCTTGGACTGTGGTGTTCTCTCAAAGTGGCCTTAAGCTGGAGTGAAGGGGCCTTGCTTCTACACCCCAGTGTTGATTGGCCATTGGATACATTACTATGGCAAAGAAAAGTGATGTCGAATACAGTGGCCAAGGCACTTTCCCAAGAGGGCTGATGACTGCAGGCTGTCTGCCAGTGGCAATAGCAACTCTCACCAACTGAGGGAGTGAGTACTCCGTTCCTGACAGAGGATCTAGGCAGCGCATCACAGGATCCATCACACAAAATCAGAGTCGATTTTGAACATGTATCTATTACCTCCTTGCTTAGGAACACATGATCTTCTGATACAAGAATTCATTTCAGGAACTCTGATTTCCCTAGGAGGTCAGGGTGGGCAGTGACAGTGACATTGCTGGGCAGTCTGGGGGCTTATTGGGTAGACTTGCAGGGAGTAGGGGGATACTGAAGGACATTGATCTTCATTTGAAGGGCTTTCCCAAAGATCATAAATCCCTCTTTCTTCTCACAGTCCATACTATCTCAAGCCCAATTGTCTCAAGTGTCTCCATGATCTCACTTTCCCTCTGCTCCAGTCTATACTCTCTCCTCTGTAATGTTCCAGTTTTGTGAGTGACAGCTCTTCAGTTGTGTTCCAGTTGAGTGTTGAAAGGGCTCATTCTTCATTACCCCCACCTTTGTGGCCAGCTGATGGGTACTCCAACCTCATAATTACAGTAAACACGTGGTGCTTTGATTGGAAGGAGCAAGGATACAGGGATATGGAGGAATTATAAACTTTGAGATTATTGGAATATCATAACTTTCCCAACTTTATGCACCAGTGGGAAATAGAGGACACCAAGAGGGCTGACCAGACCTATCTGCTTTCTTACTGTTTTTTTAAATTTTATTTATTTATTTTTGGCTGTGCTGGCTTTGGTTGCTGCACGTGCTTTTCTCTAGTTATGGTGAGTAGGAGTACTTGTCATTGCCATGCACGGGTTTCTAGGGGATATATACATATCCTCTCCCTTTTGAGCCTCCCTCCCTCCCATCCCTCCCACCCTTCTCGGTTATCACAGAGTGCCAGGTTAGCACTTTCATCAAGAGGCTCTTTAGTTCCTCTTTGCTTTCTGCCATAAGGGCGGTATCATCTGCATATCTGAGGTTATTGATATTTCTCCTGGCAATCTTAATTCCAGCTTGTACTTCATCCAGCCCAGCATTTCTCATGATGTATTCCGCATATAAGTTAAATAAGCAGGGTGACAGTATACAGCTTTGACATATTCCTTTCTCAGTTTGGAACCAGTCTGTTGTTCATGTCCGATTCTAACTGTTGCTTCTTGACCTGCATACAAATTTCTCAGGAGGCAGGTCAGGTGGTCTGGTGTCCCCATCTCTTTAAGAATTTTCCACAGTTTGTTGTGATCCACACAGTCAAAGGCTTTGGTGTAGTCAATGAAGCAAATGTTTTTCTGGAATTCTCTTGTTTTTTCTATGATCCAGGGGATATTGGCAATTTGATCTCAGATTCTTCTGGTTTTTCTAAACCCATGTTGAACATTTGAAATTTCTCAGCTCATACACTGCTGAAGCCTTGCTTAGAGAATTTCGAGCATTACTTTGCTAGTGTGTGAGATGAGTGCAATTGTGCGATAATTTGGCATTGCCTTAATTTGGGATTGGAATGAAAACTGACCTTTTCCAGTCCTGTGGCCACTACTGAGTTTCTAAATTTACTGGGATATTGATTATAGCACTTTAACAGCATCTTTTAGGACTTGAAGTAGCTCAACTGGAATTCTATCACCTCCACTAGCTTTGCTCATAGTGATGCTTCCTAAGGCTCACTTGACTTAGGACTCCAGGCTTTAGGTGAGTGATTACACCGTTGTGGTTATCTGGGTGATGAAGATCTTTTTTGTATAGTTCTTCTGTGTATTCTTGCCACCTCTTCACATATATATATATATATATATATATATATATATATATGTCAGTACTCATCTCCCAGTTTATCTCACCTCCACCTTTAGATGCAATCTCCACAGACGTCTCAGCCAACTCCCCTAGATAACTTGGACTGGGGTGTACTCTCAAAGTGGTCCCGAGCTGGAGTGAAGGGGCCCTGCTTCTACACCCCAGTAGTGATCAGCCACTGGATACGTTACTATGGGAAAGGAAAGCGATCTTGAATACAGTGGAGCATGAGCTCTAGAGTCCGAAGATGGGCTGTAGGGTGCATGGGCTTCAGTAGTTGCAGGACTCAGGCTCAGTAGTTGTAGCCCCTGGGCTCTAGAGCATAGGCTCAAGTTGCTCACTGGCTTGTGGGATCTTCCTGGATCCCATAGTGCAGGGGCATCTCCTGCACTGTCAGGCAGATTCTTTACCACTGAGCCACCAGGGAAGCCCAGGACCTATCTGCTTTCAAGCAGAACCCTATTTCCAAGATTGAAACAGAAGAAGAATAAACAGATATATTAGCTTCCATCTTCTCAGCTCCAGTTTGGCAGACTGGTCTCTCTGATACTGATTACATGAGTCCGGAATTATCGGTTTTCTTTCTATAGCCTGTGACATTCTCATTCTCTCTCTGACATCTCTACAGCAGAGTCTTTCCCCTCCTCTATTCCCAGAATGTGAAGCTCCTGGGGCTTGCTTCAGCCTTTTGCATGAGCTCTGCCGTTTTTGCAGAAGCTGGAGTGAAGTTGGGTTTCTTATAGCCAGAATAATCTGCTGCTTTAGCTACTCCATAGACTGTGTGTATGTGCGTGGGTGCACATGTGCATGCTCAGTTGTATCCAACTCTTTGGGACCCAATAGACTGTAGTCTGTCAGGCTCCTTTGTCCATGGAATTTTCCGGGCAAGAATACTGGAGTGAGTTGCCATTTCCATCTCTAAGGGATCTTCCTGACCCAGGGATCAAACCCATGTTTCTTGCGTCTCCTGCATTGGCAGGCAGTTTTTTTTTGTTTTTTTTTTTTTTGTTTTTTTTTACCACTGAGCCACCTGGGAAGCCCATAGATAACTAGTATCTGAATATATATCTATACCTATATAACTGCATCACTTTGCTGTATACCTGAAATGAACACAATATCATAAATTAACTATACTTCAATTAAAAAATGGGCAAGCAGCTATTTCTTAGAAGAAGCTGAAAAGGCTAACAAGAGCATGATAATTAGAAAAATGAAAACAGAAGTGCCAGTAAGATCTCTCTTTATGCCCACTTGATTGGCAAGATTTAAAGGGTTAATTAATTAATGGCTAATTAATTAACTTATGCCAAAGATTGCTTAGTTGCAGGGTGGCTCAGTTAATAAAGCATCTTCCTGCAATGCAGGAGACCAGTTTCAATCCCTCGGTCATGAAATTACCCTAGAAAAGGGAATGGCAACCCACTGCAGTGTTCTTGCCTAGAGAATTCCAAAGACAGAGGAGCTTGGCAGGATACAGTCCATGGGGTTGCAAGGAGTTGGACTGAGCAACTAACACTTTCACTTTTCACAGGTTGCTTGGGATGTCAGATTAGGGAATGGTCTTGCACTTCTGGGGGCAGTAGCAATTTGGGGGACCACCTGGCATTACTTGTTGCATTAATCTCACTCTCAGATATATATTCAGAGAAATTCTCACACATGTCCTTGATGGAACATGACAAAGGAAGTTAGTCAGTGTCTGCAGTGGAGACAAGATGGGGATAACCTATGTGTCCGTCACTGGGGGATTAGATACAGACAGTGTAGTGGAATAATGTGCAGAAGTTAGGAGCAATGAATTAGATGTATACACAATAACATGCATAAATTAAAAAAATAGCACCAAAAGAAAAATGGAGCAACAGCATAGGCAAACAAAAAAAATTAGGCTCACCACAAATAATGCATGTAAATGAAGGTAACACATCAAATGCATCAGAATGGTTGGAGACCAAGGAATGAGAAGAGCACCTAAAGATACAAGGCTATGAGTAAGAAAGCTAGAGAAAATAGGTATGGTCCCACTAGGGAGTGAGCCATGAGCTAAGGAGTGTGATTAACTCAGCATCCGAGGTTACAAAACAAAGAGGAAGGAAAACAAAAACAAACAAACAAGCAAACAAAAAACCCAAAGAAAGTAATAAGAGAAAATGTAGAGTGAAAAGGCAAATAGTTAATAAAATAAAATTTGTATCCAGCACAAACCCCAAACTCAACTATATGTTACATTAACACAACACTGTAAATCAACTGTAGTTAAATAAGATAAATTTAAAGCAAAAACAACAACAACAAATAAACAAAAAGCCCTATATGCTATATATAAGGGATATATCTAAAGGAAAGTCACTCAGAAAGTTAGAAGTGCAAGACTGGACAAAGACATACCAAGGCAGAAAACACTGAAGGAAAGTAGAAACGGCTAAGATGCATGAGAAAGCTCTAAGCCTCATAAATCTTTGGAAGTAAATATCATGTCATCAGAATATCAATACTTGACACATAGACTGCAGGAAATGGAAGAAAAAATAAATTTGACAATGACAATAACAAATGACACCTGTAGACCCACAGTAGATCAAGCAGATTAAAAAGTAAGGGTGCATATGAATCAAATGATATGATTAATAAGAAATTCATAATAAATATACATTGACTCCAGTAACAGGGAATTCACTTTCTTTTAAGTACTCACAGATGATTTACCAAAGGTAGATCACAAAGAAAACCTTAAAAACTTATAAATGCAATCAATTATTTTTAAAAATCACAAAATTAAGGGAAAATCCTTTCACCAGGCAATTAAAAAATTTCCTACTTTATTTTGAGGTCAAAGGAGAAAATAAAACTGATATTACAGATTAGCAGACATTAATGAATATATCAAACAGAAAACCCCAGCAGAATATATGAATAAACTCAAAAGCTTTTCTATTGAAAAATAGAGAAACCACTGAATAGGCTAATCAAGAAAGAAGGGACAATGAAATAAACATACATCTTTTGAAAATCTATATTAAATGTATGACTTTTTAGGAAAATATAAATTATCATTTTTTTTCAAGAAGAGAAGGTTAAATAAACAGAACAATAATAGTGAAAAAAATTGAGAACATTATTGGAGAGCCACATCTCCAACCATATCAAGCCAGATGGTTTCACTCACTAATATTTTTAAGTCTTCAAGAAGATAAATTTAGTAGTATTTACATTTTTTTTTTAGCAATCACAGAGAAAGAAATGCTTCAAATTAATAAGAAACCAACACAGCATTCATTCAAGCTTTTCAAAGTGTAAAAAACTACAGACAAATCCTCATTATGAATACCTATGCAAAAATCTTACATAAGATACTATCAAATGGAATTCAGCAGGATATTAATATACATCACAACCAGGTAAGGCTGTGATAATTATTCACTATAAGAACTGTTGACAAAGAAATATATCTTTTCAGTTTTCTTCTTCCCATACCCACTCAGATTCAAAATTTAGTTATTAATTTCTAAGAGAAATCACTCAAATATTTTCTGAGATCTAGGCAACCAACTCTAGTATTCTTGCCTGGAGAATCCCATGGATAGAGGAGCCTGCCAGGCTACAGTCCATGCAGTCGCAAAGAGTCAGACATGACTGAGAGACTAACACTCTCACTTTCAGGCATTACTGAAGTCTGGGGGACTCACAGATGGGTTACATCATGGAGCATGCGGCTTTTTCCTTTTCTTCAGTTTTCACACCCACATCTAATCAAGACACTCAGCAGAACAAAAGACCTCATGAATCAAGACTTTCCTGAGAGGACCGGTCAAGATGGCGGAATAGTCAAACATAAAGCTCACCTCTTCCCACATTACATCAAAAATGTATCTACGTGTGGAATGATTCTCACAGAATATGCACTGAATGCTGGCAGAAAACCTCAACTCTTAAAAGGCCAAGAACATCTCTAAGTAACCCGGTAGGACGATATTCTCCTGAGAGATTAGCTTTTGTGAAAACACACACACACCTATAGTTTTTGTGAAAAAACACACACAGGAGATTAGTATTAATGGAATGTTACTATTGTATTTTTAAATTTAATGAACAGTATAAAGTAATATGTAGCTTGCAGTAAAATAAACTAAAATATACATATTCATTCATATATATTTATAAAACATTTTAGAATTATCAGAATATTAACAGGAGTACTTCTGAATGTTAAAATTTTGGCTGATTTCTCTTTTCTTTTCTGTATACTCTTCTTTTTATAATGTGTTTTATATTTGTAATTAAAAAATATTTTAAAAAGAAATAAGAGCTACTTTCTTCCCAAGTCACTTGGAAACAAAATCAAATACCCACATTTTCTTTTGTCTGTTTTACATGCACATATTTTGTAGGAGATGTAGGGCCCACCTCAATCAGTTCCTTGCTTATTTCATCCCAGGAGCTGCTACATCTGCTCAAGGAGACAATATGGGGATCCCCAGGCAGTTCTGGAAGAGACTGGAAAAGCCAGGACTGGGCCAAGGTGTCAGTACAGAGGGAGACATTCTCTGAGCTTGGCTTCTTTGGGAGCTGAGTTTTGCCCCAGATGCAGGCACAGTTGATGCTTTGGCTCAGAAGAACAATTTAGAATCCCGCTGAGGGGTCAAGTGAACCACAGGTAAAGCATTAAGGTCTGTCCAGAGCCACTGGGTCACCCAGGGCTGGGAGGTCAAAGAGTAGAGATTCTGAGGTCTACGGGCCTCCAGTTTCCACATCTTCAAAAAGAACTAGGCTAGAATGCTGTAGAGAAAAGGGAATAGGTGGTAAGGAGAGGAAGAGCCAAAAAGGGATTGAACCCCAAAACTCATGGGGTCTTCCTGGAGAGGTGAGGTCCAGGATATGGAAGAGGGCCAGCCCTGAGTTCCAGACCTCCCCTTTCATGGAGACCATTCAAAATCAGCAAGCGGTAGCAGGCCCTGGAGACTTCTTTCCAGATTTTGCTCTTCATCACAGATCTTTATGAATGATGAGTGTTTGATCTCGTCCCAGCTCTGTAACTGGACTGGGTATTACTCCACTTTTCTGACAGAGATCATGAGCTTCAGAGAAATTTGATGCTTATAGGGATGGTAGGTGGGGGAGACAGGACTCAAGCTCTGTATAGTTGACACCAAATCCTGGATCCTTTCCAGTTCCCAAAGCTGATTCCATTTCCCTGAATGAGCCACAGGCCTTTAGATATTTCTAAAACTGGACATTGGCTCAACAGATCTAAAAGCTTCTTCTCACCACCTCTGGAAGGATGCCCCAGAAGTTCGGGTGCTCCACCAGAGTCATGATCTGGGGCTGGGCCTGAGGTAGCAGTCCCACTGGGTTCTGCTCTAGTCACAGGCTTGACAGAATCTTTGGCAAATGCAGCGGACTTTTTTTACTTCTACCGTCAATTTGGGGCCTGGTTTCCTTGAAGACCCAGAGTCTTTCTGACATGCCTCACATTCCCCACTCCCTGTCTCATCAGAATCCAGGGAAGGAAAAAGCACTTGCATCTTCCCTACCAAGCACTCCTCTTATTTGGGGATTTGTTTTGATGAGTAGAGGCATTTCAGGGAGAGAGTACAGTAGAGCTGATGGGATTAGGTTAGAACATAGAACAATCTAATCCCATCAGCTCTAATCAATCTATATTGATTAGAACAATATAAGCAGTGTGACCTCGATTAAAATCAAACTGCGTAATTTTATGGTTTCATAATTACTTCTCTGGCATTATAGTCAAACTCATGGCCATGAAAATGCCAATATCTTGTCTTTCGAAGTGGCAGGTACAGGCTACCAACAGAATGTGTAGGAGAGTCCTTTATAACTCTTGACTGCCTAATATGAACTAATGGTGTTTTCCTGACCACATGCTAATGTAGAATGAGTGAGTGGTTCTGAAGGCAGCAGGAGCAACAGTGACTAGCAAGGTGAGTTGGAGGCAGCATACAGAAGGGCCTTGAAGTAAAGTAAGCCTGTTCTCATTGACCAGGACCTGCCATCACCTACTTCACACACTGCGCCTGCATCCTCATCACGCCCACAGTCAAAGGTCTCAACCTGCTCACATTCAGCCAGTGCCGCTTCTGTCCCCTTGCACAGGGCTACCTGATAAATACAGGCTGGTCCTCTTCTGCCACTGGCAGATACAACATGCCTGCAGGTGTGTGCTTGGCTGCTCCACAGCCCAGCTCCCAGCACACCATGGCCACATCCTTCATGTCCCAGCCGTCATCACACACGGTGCCCCAGTGACCTTCCTTTTCCACCTCCACTCGCCCTTCACAACAGTGGGGACCATTCATCAAGCAAATTTCAGGTGGAAATTCTGTGAACAGAAGGGGTCAGAGCACACTCAGAAACGTCCTCTTAGGGCAGCTCCCAGTGTTGAGAGGGTGTTTGATAGTGGTGGTGGTATGTGGTATGAAGCGGAGGACCTGCTAAATCAGGAATCACCAAGCTTTCCTCTACCCCATGCCATTACCATCTCCTAAAACACCCCACCCCCACCTAAGGCCTCCACTCACAGTCACCTGGGAAAAGGCCTTTCTTTCTGAAAACAAGGGAATACAGGCACATAGAGACTTATGGTTTGATTTTTATGAGCTCAAAAAGACCTTAGAAAAAGAGGAGTCCAGAATCAGGTCTTTCCTAAAAATGGACAATGAGACTTGGACTAAAGAAAGGCCCAAAATAGGTCAATTGAGTTATTCAGTTTTCTTCTGCTCTACTCTGTTGCTGACTTCACCAGTCACAGGCCCATAGTCTCTCTAGAGGAAAAGATGAACACATCGCATGGACTGGTTAATCTCTGTTTGTTTTTTGTTGTTGTTGTTGTTGTTTACCTTTTGCTTCTTAAACTGGAGTAATTGTTTTTACTTATTTAAATTGAAGGATAATTATAATATTGTATTGGTTTCTGCTATACATCAATATGGATCAGCCATAGGTATACAAATGTCCCCTCCCTCTTAAGTCTGCCTCCTACCTCTCACCCTATCCCACCCCTCTAGGTTGTCACAGAACCCCAGTTTGCGTTCCCTGAGTCACATAGCAAATTCCCATCGGCTATCTGTTTCATATACATTAGTGTATATGTTTCCATGCTACTCTCTCTATTTGTCCCAAATTCTCCTTCTTACCAGCCCCTGCCCCCTGTCCATAAGTCTGTTCTAGTCTGTGTTTAAACTGGAGTAATGTCTAAAGAGACTCTTGTCTTAGGTACATGAACACCAATGTTCATTGCAGCATTATTTACAAAAGCCAAGACATGGAAGCAACCTAAATGTCCATTGACAGATGAATGGATAAAGAACATGTGGTACATATATACAATGGAATATCACTCAGCCATAACAAAGGATGGAGTAATGTCATTTGCAGCAACATGGATGGACTTAGAGATTATCATGCTAAGAAATGTTAGACAGAGAAAGACAGATATCATATAGTGTCATTTATACATGGAATCTAAAAAAAAGGTTACAAATGAACATATCTACAAAACAGAAATAGAATCACAGACATAGTAAACCAAGTTACGGTTATCAAATGGAAAAGTGGTGGAGGCACAAATTAGGAGGTGGGAATTAACAGTCACACTACTATACATAAAATAGATAACCAACAAGGGCCTACTGTAAAGCACAGAGAACTCTACTCAATATTTTGTAATAACGTGTAAGGGAAAAGAATCTTAAAAGGAATATAAAACAGAATCACTGTGTTGTATGCCTGAAATTAAAATGACATTGTAAATCAACAACGCTGCAATTCAAAAAAGTTTAGGGACTTCCCTTACAGACAGTGGTTAAAACTCTATGCTTCCACTGCCGAGGGTGTGGGCTCAATCTCTGGTCAAGTAACTAAGATCCTGCACATCACGTGGCTCAGCCAAATTTCTTTTTTAAATTAAAAATGTTTTAAAATAATTAAAAAGAAACTCTTTTCTTTGGGTTATCTAGCAGAAGGGAGGGATATAAGACTGAAGATGTCAGTGGTCAGCTCTGCCTGTCCGAGAAGTTAATGGAGAAATGCAGAGGAAAGAGCGGAGGCAGAGACAGAACCCTTTGCTAGTCACACATTAAGCCATGTCCATTCCTGACCCCTCCCACCAACTTTACTATTTTTTTCTGGCCCAAGCCTGTTTGTATGGGATTCCTGTCATTTGAAACAAAAATACACCATTTTACATAGTCAATTACCAAGTTCATGACAAAGCCCCTATAAAAAGCTAAGTTTCTAAGAATTATAATAATGTGAATATGATTCTCAAAAATTAATAGCTTGAAACGGGCAAACATATGTAAGACTCTATAGAAACTGAATACATCAAACAACTTGCTTAATTTAATAGAAAAATAGAAACTGAACTTTGCATAGCCTAAATAGAAAATTCGCATTCTTTTCAAATTCCATTTATAGCATTTAGAAAAAATGTTAACTGTATGTTATTTCAAAAGATATTATTATAAATCACCAAATGATACAGGCCATATTCTTTCATAAAATTTAATATAGGAATAATAAAAAGGTTTTAGAAAAGAAATTTATAAGAATCTAAAAAAGTATATAAATGAACTTATCTATGAAACAGAAATAGAGTTACAAATGTAGAAAACAAGTTTATGGTTATCATGGTTGGTAAGTGAGGGAGGGATACATTTAAGATTGGGATTGACATATACACACTGCTGTTGCTGCTGCTGCTGCTGCTGCTAAGTCGTTTCAGTTGTGTCCAACTCTGTGTGACCCCATAGACGGCCGCCACCAGGCTCCTCCATCCCTGGGATTCTCCAGGCAAGGACACTGGAGTGGGTTGCCATTTTCTTCTCCAATGCATGAAAGTGAAAATTGAAAGTGAAGTTGCTCAGTTGTGTCCAACTCATAGCGACCCCATGGACTGCAGCCTACCAGGCTCCTCTGTCCATGGGATTTTCACTACTATATATAAAATAGATAACTAATAAGATCTACTGTATAGCACAAGGAATTTGACTCAATACTCTGTAATGACCTATATGGGAATATAATCTAAAAAAGAGTGGATATATGTACATGTATAACTGGTTGGGGCTTCCCAGGTGGCAAAGTGGTAAAGAACCTGCCCGCCTGTGCAGGAGATGCAAGGGACACGGGTTCGATCCCTCGGTCAGGAAGATGCCCTGGAGGAGGAAACAGCAATCCATTCTGGTATTCTTGCCTGGAGAATCCCCATGGACAGAGGAGCCTGGTGAGCTACAGTCCATAGCGTGGCAAAGAGTAGGACACAACTGAAGTGACTTAGCATGCATGCATGCACAATTGGTGCACCTTGCCATACACCGGAAACTAACATGACATTGCATATCAACTATGCTCCAATGAAAATTAAAAAAAGAAACTAATAAAAGAGGATAAAAATCTATTCATAAGAAATTATTGTTTCAGGCTATAAAATTAAGTGAAACACAAATTTTACATACTTTGTAAATTAAACAAATGAAAATATTATACATCAAAATCTGCAGGATGAGATGAAAGTGGTACTCAGAAGAAACTATATAGTTTTAAATTCATTTATTAGGAAACAAAGATGAAAAATGAATAAGCATTTGCTTAAGAAATTGAAGAACCACATAAACTGAAAAGGAAGAAAGAAATATTGAAGATAAAGGAGAAACTAATGAATCAGAAAACCAAAACTCAAATATAATTGAATAAAAAAACTAAGCCTGGTTCTTTAAAAAGAGCAATAAAATTGACAAGCATATGGCAAATATGATTAAGAAAAAGAGATTACACAAACTAGAAATGAGAAGAGAGCATAAATGCATATATAAAGGCTGTTTCAAAATTAGATGAGAATACTATGGACAACAATCTGTGATAAATTTAGTTATAATCGTCCAAATTACTTTAACAAGGAATAGAAAATTTGAAGACTAATAAAAAAGATTTGATAGTGGAGGTAAGGATTTAAGAAGCTCAGAATGTTGTTTAGGCTAGTTCCAAAGACTTTGCAAATAGATAATTCCAATACAGTATTGAACTGCTGCAGAGCATAGAAAATATGGAAAACTTCTGAAAATATTCTTACGAGGGAAACCTATCCCTGAAACCAAAATTAGTTCAAAAAAGAAAACTCAAAAATAAAAATGTAAACATTTTAAATAAATATTAAGTAGCTGCTACCTATGATATAATGACTGAGAAGGGTTTATACAGGAATTCAATGATTATTCCTATTAAGAAACTTATTAAGGCACTTCTCCACAATAATAAATTAAAGGGAAAATATTATATATACAGCCATCATTTTAAAACAGTGGCAAGGAGCAGTTTTTCAATTCTGTGGTTCTTACCTAGAGTTTCATCTTTGCACCAACTCGCTGTGTTATGGTGGGTAAATTACTTATTCTAAATATAATTTCCTCATTAGTAAAATGAGAGTTGTCAATGGAGATTAAAAGATAATCCTAGTAAATTTTTGAATCCTACAATCTGGCTTCTTCATGGGTTTTTCAATGTTTCCTTAAGTATTTACAAGGTTTGGTTGTAGCTCCTTGCTGGCTGAGAGCTCTGAATATGCAATCATCTTTGTCTCCTCTCTCCAAGTCTCACTTACCCCTCTCCCAGGGCTGACTTGATCCTAGTGCAGTATCTATTTCACACCTATCTGATGGTGTAAGTGAAAGGGAAGCCGGAAGGCCAGTGATGCTGCTGTTCAGACCAGCGAGAAGGAGAGACAGGGAGAGCTGACAGCGTCTTTTGTCGAACTCCGATTCCTCGAGGGAGAGGAAAACCCATGGAAAGGACACACAAGCCACTGTTTGGAATAACGGCAACTAGGGTTCTGGAAGGAGGCTTGGACTTGTCCTACCTGCGAGGTGGAATACCGCCTTGTCACTGCGCTGGGCCCCCAGGCCGGTGCAGGCCTGCAAGCACAGGTCCCAGAATGCCTTGCGGTCACGGGTTGAGGGAAGCTCCTCCTCCAAAAGGCGCCGAGGTGTTCCCCAGGGGAATATTTTCAAGATAAAACCGGTACAGAGTCGGGGGAGATGCTCTCTTGTCCTCACAGCGAAGCTCCACCACGTCCCCAGTCAAGGCCTGGGCCCCAGGAACACTGAAGGTGAGGACGGGACGTGACACTGGAACTGATAAAGGGCGGTTCATCAGAGAGGGTCTCTTGTGCGGGCCCAGGCTTACAACCCACTCTCTGTTCTCACGGTATCCACACAGTACCTCTCGGGTCCTGGGGTTTCTTCCCATTAGCGCACCTTCTGATCTAACGCTGCAGAGACGGTTCCCTGTGGAGCTTTGGTAATTTCCTGGGAGGTCATATGTCTGGCCGAGCCTCAGAGCCTGCTTCCTGTCTCCCCTCGTCACCGTCCTTCAGCTCTTCTAACCCTGTTGTCACTGCTCCCGCTGTGCCACCACCGTTGCAATAACAATCCTAGCATGGTAATGGCTTCCCAACCTCTTCTTATCCTTGGAACATCCTCACTGTCACAGAAGGAAACCAGTTGCAGCCGGGACTCTCCGGCTAATTAGGAGAATTAGCTATTTACTTCTCACAGTGACATTCACTGCCTCGCTCTGGATGAGGCCGTAGCCGTTGTCAGCTGTGCAGTAGTAGCGCCCGGGCATGGCTCTCCCGGATAACGCGGATCTCCAGCTCTGCTCTCTGGGAGCGCTGACTTTTCTGCCCCAGACACTCTCTTGTGTCCTCTCTGTGCCAAAACAACTTGGTTTTCCCAGTGCCTTGGGCCACAGAGCAGACAAGGACCAGCGTCTCCCCTTTAACCACCTGGTCCCTCTGGGGCTGTGTCTCCAGGAACACTCCAGACACCGGGATTCCTGTGTGGACGACAGATGAGGGCATGATGGGAGGAGGATGGGGCTGGGATGTTGGACAGGGGCACTTTTTATGGGACTTGAAGATACACTTTTCTGCAGGTACAGAAGGGTAAGGGCCTGCAGTGGAGGCTGGTACCACCTGCTGAGCATTATGGCAGGTGGAGCTGGTGGGATGTTTAGGCAGAGAAGTATTTTTTTTAATCAGAGAGGGTACATGCTGAGGGCCCTCAGGTAGACTCACCCTGCTCCTGAATGCTCTAAAAATTCCAGCTTGCACTTCCTCCACACTTATTAGCCTTTGCTAATGACCACAGCCCTTAGTGATCTTGCTCCTTCCTGATCTCCAGATAAACTCAGGACAGCAGGAGTGATGGGAAGGGGACTGACAGGGGAGTCCCCACCCACTTCCATCACTTATTCATTGCATGATCTTCATAGATTAGCTAATCTCTCTGATCCTCAGTTTTCTCAAAGATAAAGTGTGGATAATCATACTAACTTCATAGCATTCTCATGAAGGTGAAACAGCATGCATGTACAAAGAACCTGTTACACTGAAGATGTCCAGCAAATGGTGGCTGTTACTGGTACTACTCTCCACTGACGTGGCTGATATAAGAAATGTAACTGATACCAGAGTGCCTGGGTTCAGATTCCAGCTGTGCCGCTTATTTGCTGGGTTCCCTTGGGGCAGGCCACCAAGCAGCTCTGTGCTTCAGTTCCTCATGTGTTAAGTGAGGATGACGTAATATCCACTTTGCAGATAATTTTCACCTACTTCACAGGGTTACTCTGAGGACTAAATATAAAACTGCTCTGATCAATGCCTTCCTAGTACTTGATAAACTTTCTACAGGTCTTCCCTTTTGCAAATATTTCTGAGCATCAGAGGGGTTCTGAATTGAATATAACAGCTTAATGTTTAGTTAAGCTAAATGTTAACAGGTTAACGTTTAGTAAACTTTTAATAAATGGTGAGGATTCTTAATGATATTTCTCACATCATCATTGTCACCATCATCACTTTGTTCCTTCATTGCTCTAGCTGGCTTAAATGTGCCTCCTAGTTGGGGGTCATTCTCTGCGAACAGAGACTGTGATTTGTCTCTTGGTTCACTGAGCATTCCTCAGTGCTAAGCATACATAAATGCTCCAGAGAGATTATTATTTAAAAAAAATACTTCTTTATTTTTTTAAATTATTTTTTAAACTATTTTAAAATACATATGTAAATTACACTATGCATTTTAAATTTATTTATTTGGCTGCACTGGATCTTGTTGCAGCTTGTGAGATCTTTTAGTTGCAGGGTGGCTCAGATGATAAAGCATCTACCTCCAATGCAGAAGACCCGAGTTTGATCCCTGAATCAGGAAAATCCCCTGGCGAAGGGAATGGCAACCCACTCCAGTATTCTTGCCTGGAGAATTCCATGGACAGAGGAGCCAAGTGGGATACAGTTTATGGGGTTGCAAATAGTTGGACATGACTGATCGACAAACACTTCCACTTTCTATGGAGTCTAGTTCTCTGACCAGGGATTGAACCTGGACCCTCTGCATTGGGATCACGGAGTCTTAACTGCTGGACCACCAGGGAGCTCTTTTTTTTTTTTTTTGGTAGGGAGAGCAGAACTATTGGGAGATGATGCCATGGTAGCAGTTAATAAAGCAGAGCCTGATTGAGTCATTGTAGCCCCCCAACCACAGGCATAGAGGCAGCACAGTTGAAATGAAGAACACGGGTCTGAATGGGAACTACAGTTCTTCTCTGCCCACCCAACCTAGCAGCCCAGTACCAATGCTCACTTTGCACTTGTATATAGGACTGGTGATTCTGCTTTGAGACACTGTGAGATACTGTCCTTGCCTCACACCGGTAATAATATCCTGAGTCTTCTTTCCATATTTCTGAGATCCAAAACTCTGGTGAGTCCCAGTCTGACCTCAGGGTGTAGCCACCCCTGTAGAAGGAGTAGCGAAGTTGGGTCTCTGATCTGTCTGCAGGGAGCTGGGTACCACAAGACAGGGTTTCTGAGGCTCCCTCAGTGGGCTGCAAGGGTCTGGTTGTCAGTTGAGGTGCTGGAAACAGCTCTGGAGGGAAGAATTAAACAGAGGCCACCAGACAGTGAGGTATAGAGTTCCTGTAGAGAAGCGCCTTTTCAGCCCCTGTGAGCAGGAAACAGGCCCAGACTCCAGGACACAAAGCCACCCACCATTTCTCCCTTCCTGGGTGGTCTCCTCTGCTCTGCACCCCGATCCTTCCACACAGGCCTTACTCCTTCCCAGTCTCATCCACTTAAATAGTGAGCCTCTCACCTCGGACAGTGAACCATACAGATCTTGGTTGTTCCGTGTCATCTATAAATAAGAACACTCTCCTTTTTGCCTTACAATAATAGGAGCCACTGTCATTGGGTCTTGCATTTGAAATGATATAGGTGTTATAAGCAGGTAGCCAAACTCTCCATCTTTGTAGAATGTCAGTCTCTTTATTTTATTATTGTCTCTGCCAGAGCACCTCACTACCACCTGGTCTCCTTCATAGGCATAGTATGGCATATCAATACTCAGCCAGTCTGCAAAAGATGCAAAAATATCTATGATTCCAAGGCTCCTCACTCCCACCCAGCCCTCTAGATTCTGTTCATAAGGCAGAGGGATAGTGCAAACTTATATACAGGAAGCTGGGCAGCCATAGGTCCCTTGAGACCTACTGGCTCTCTTGGCTTCTTTGCTCAGCAAAGGTGAGCTCTGTTTCACTTAGTGACATATTTTGTCTTCCACACATCCTAATAGCTTTATGTCTATTAAAAATATTTAATCCTTTTTTTTGCCTGGGTGCCAATACTTTTCTGGAAAATACGGATTTAAAACAGTTCCACTTAACATCCTCTAATATCCATTCAAGGTGACTTCGTATCCCTGTGGCAGCCATAATTAACCTTTGCTTTTGTCATTCCTTAGAGGCTCAGCCCGGGAGTACAATTCAAAAAGGTTCCTTTTGTCATTCTCCTTGGATGAAACAGTCTGGGTCACTGAGATTATCAGTCCTGGGATCTACAGCTTCAATATTCATAATTCCCCACTTGGGTGCTTTTTTTGGGGCATCTGGATGATCCCTAAGAGAAGAGAAGTGGGCTCCTCTTCTTGTTCAGGTCATTGCCTCCTCATAAAAGAGAGTGGTCACTAGAGAGTGGACGAACAGCTTGGTGTTTTGGATCTGTCCCAGGAGGGAAAGCAAACAATACAGTGGAGAGGAGCAAGAGACTACTGCCTGAAAGTTTGTGCAGAGAGAAGGGGCAGTCAGCCACCACAGTGCTCTGTGACTCAACCCTGCAGCCTTGGGCTTCTTTGGGGGAAAATTTTTTGGTTGACAGTGGAATTAGAAGTTCAGGTTTAAAAATCAGTTTGGAATTGTAGTTCAGTACAGTTGCTCAGTCGTGTCCAACTCTGTCGGCCCATGGATTGCAGCACTCCGGGCCTTCCTGTCCATCACTAACTCCTGGAGTTTATTCAAACTCATGTCCATTGAGTTGGTGATGCCATCCAACCATCTTATTCTCTGTCATCCCTTTCTCCTCCTGCCTTCAATCTTTCCCAGGATCAGGGTCTTTTCAAATCAGTTCTTCACATCAAGTGGCCCAAGTACTGGAGTTTCAGCTTCAACATCAAGCCTTACAATGATGGACTGGTTGGATCTCCTTGCTGTCCAAGGGACTCTCAAGAGTCTTCTCCAACACCACAGTTCAAAAGCATCAATTTTTCGACATAGTACATTGGGATATTGTAGTACATTGGGATAAATTGCAGGGAAAATATTTGTTGTTCTGATGTAAAATCTAATCCCCGGTCTGAACTTTGGATCATTCTCCTTCAGTGTAAAGAGAGGCAGTGCCAGACATGAAGGAACAGAGTGGGAAAAGAAACTGCCCTTGAGAGGGTTTTCTTAGGCTGCCTGCCCAGCTCACCCCTTCAGCCATGAGTTTATGGTGGAGGGAAGGAGTGCTAGGTCTCAGTGTCTTGTCTTGTGATGTCAAGATCGAGTCTTCAAAGTGGGATCAATGAAAACTCCAATTCAAAAAGACCCTTGCACCCCAGTGTTCACAGTAGCACTGTTTGCAATGGAAGCAGCCTAAATGTTCATTGACAGATGAATGGATAAGGAACATGTATATGTATATTAATATGGATGTACATGCACAATGGAATACTGTAGCTGTTGTTGTTCAGTCGCTAAGTTGTGTCTGACTCTTTGCAACCCCGTGGAATGTAGCACACCAGACTTCCCTGTTCTCCACTATTAGTGGAATACTACTCAGTCATACAAGAGTGAAATAATGCCATTTGCAGCAATGTGGATGGACCCAGAGATGATCATACCAAGTGAAATAAGTCAGACAGAGAAAGGCAAATACTATATACCACCTATATCTGGAATCTAAAATATGATACAAATGGACTTATTTATAGAACAGAAACCGACTCACAGACATAGAAAGCAAACTTATGGTTATCAAAGGCGAAAGGGGGAAAAGGATAAATTAGGAGTTTGGAATTAGTAGATACAAACTATTATATATAAAACCAGCCTGCCAGTGCAGGAGACATAAGCAACTTGGGTTCAATCCCTGGGTCAGGAAGATCCTCTGGAGGAGGGCATGGCAACCCATTCCAATATTCTTGCCTGGAGAATCCTATGGACAAAGGAGCTTGGTGGGCTACAATCCATAGGGTCACACAGAATCAGACACAACTGAAGTGACTTAGCATGCATGCACGCCATTCCCTTAAGGAAGGTACGATTATACATATGTACACATTATACTATAATTTCAGGGAGTTCACTGGATCCTATGAAGCTGATTCAGAGACCCTCTAATGTGTTAAGAACACTTTTGCTTCAAATAACAAAATGTAATGTAATTTATATCACCAGATATAAAAGTACTAGATTTATAAGTATCACTTTCCATCCTTATAGCAGGATAAATACTCTCTGAAAGGAATCATTAAAGAAGAAAGTGTAACTTTCCAGGTTAATATAAAAGTAAACTTTTTTTTCATTACATTAGAATTTTAATTAAAAAAATAAAGAAAAACTTTCTATTATAAATATTTTCCATTACTGTCTCTAGTGCTTCTGGTGGAGGCAATGGAACTCCTGTGGATGAATCCAGGAGAACATTTTTCCAGTACTACATTGCATGATTTGCTTTCTCTTCATATGTTAAATTCTTTCCTGTCCCAGGGCTTAATAGTAAAGGGAGAGGAATTCATTGCCTTGGAGTGTCAGGGTAGGGTCTTTTGCCCATCAAGCAGGAAGGTAGCAAAGATGAATGTGACGTTGGAGCATTCCTGCCCTGCCTATGACACTGGCCTCCTGCTCTCTTCACCCTAGTCCAAGCCTTGATCTCCAAAACCCTCACCTAGGAGGCTGGGGGAAGTGGCATCTTCCTTGCATAGTAGAATAACCATGGTTCCTAGAGATCTAAAAGAACAACAGCACCAAAGGAGTAACTCACCTGATTGCACGCTGATAGGAGCTGTGGGGAAATAGAGTCAGAGAGGTGATTGCAAGAGCAGAATAAAGATCTTTTTTAAAAGGTTATAACTCTCTAAAAATATTTACGACAATTCTTTTTTCCCCTTTCCTCTATCCCTTCTTCCCTCTACCCCTACTCTCCCTTTCCTTCCATCCTCCTTCCCTCAGTTCCTCTATTTTCCCTCCTATCTCCCCTTCTTACCTTCACAACATTCCTGTAGAACTGAATGTTTGTTTTGTAAGACAAAACACTCTGTAAACATAAACCATCTCCTTTACCAGAAGTTGGTTATTTTGCAAGTAAATTCTCAGAAGTTTCATGACTTACTATCTCCTCTCCCACCTTCTCTTTTTAAGACTGATTTTTATTTGTTTGGTTTTGTTTTGAGATACATTCCTGCCTGGTGGCAACACACAAACCAGGAAGGTTCGGGAAGGAAATGGAGGTGTCCTCTTGACACTGTTTCTCCTTTCCCCCGTATTTAGGTCTAGTACTGTATTTGTATCCATATACAAGAGTCATGGCTTGGCTCAGAGGTAAATGCCCGCAATGCAAGAGACACAGGAAATGGTGGTTTAGTTCCTGGGTGGGGAAGATCCCCTGGAGGAGGGCATGGCAACCCACTCCCAGTGTTCTTGCCTGGAGAATCCCATGGACAGAGGAGCCTGTGGGCTACAGTCCATGCATTCTCAAAGAGTCGAACATGACTGAAGCGACTGAGCATGCATGCATACGCCCACGAGTCATATTAATCAGCAAAAAACACAATCTCATCTCTGGGTAGCTAGTATTGAAGCCTCTCCAAAACCTAAATCTAGGAAAGTTGGAGTTTAACCAAAAATGTGGTAATTTGAAGTGGAAGTGGGGTTGGCGGCAGAGGAGGATTTAAATGGGCTAGAAATAAAATTTATCCTAACAGAAAATTCCTTTGATGTCCTTTTAAGAAGCTTTCCAATTTTGTTAGAGATCAAAGTAGGAATGGTTATTAAACAAAGGGAGAAGGCATTAGTATTTAGAAAAGAAACTCAGAGTCCTTTGTTTTTCCTGGGAACCCTGCTCATCAGTACTCATTTGCATATTATCTATTATTGGTCCTGAGTTAGAAACTGAAGCCCATTGCTACTAATCCTAGCAGAAAAAGAAGAGATTCTGGATGCCCAGGTATAGGTGATTCTGCCATGTGTGTGTGTGTGTGTGTGTGTGTGTGTGTGTGTGTGTCACTCAGTGGGGTCCAGCTCTTTGCTACCCCATGAACTGTAGCCCATAGACTCCTCTGTCCATGGGATTCTCCAGGCAAGAATACTGGAGTGGGTAGCCATTCCCTTCTCCAGGGAATCTTCCTGACCCAGGGATCAAACCCAGGTCTCCTGCATTGGCAGGCAGATTCTTTACCCTCTGAGCCATGAGGGAAGCCCGGTTTTGCTCTGGCTGTCCCCAAATCCTGCTGCAGCATCCTACCCACCAAGGACCAGAAGCAAAGGCCACAGGAACATGAGGCTGGAGGTGAGAAGTTCTCCCAGTGACTGGTGCAGCTCAGGCCCCAGAGCAGAATCCACAGTCTATCCCTATGGACTGTGAAGCCAGGATTGGGCACTGTGTGGTTCAGGTTTTATTTTATAGAAATTTTTTAAAAAAAGGAAGTAGGAAATCTCTCTCTTTGACAGTCAACATTGTCCTCACCCCCAGCCCCACATATGTTGAGAAAGTAAATGTTGTTTTTGAGAGGAGTGGAGGCTGTGCTGGGTCTTCGTTGTGGTGTGTGGGCTCTAGAACACTAGGGCTCAATAGTTTCTGTGTGCAGGCTGAGTCGCCCTGCAGTATGGGGGATCTTAGTTCCCTGACCAGGGATCAAACCCATGTCTCCTGCACTGAAAGTCAGATTCTTTTTTTTTTTTTAATTTTTATTTTTACTTTATTTTGCTTTACAATACTGTATTGGTTTCGCCATACATTGACATGAATCTGCCACGGGTGTACATGAGTTCCCAATCTTGGGCCCTCCCTCCCACCCTATATCATCCCTCTGAATCATCCCCGTGCACCAGCCCTGAGCATCCTGTATCCTGTATTGAACGTAGACTGGCGAACTCTCAATTCTGGTTTCCTCAGTATGTATGCCCAGCAGTGGGATTGCATTGAATCTGTAGATTGCTTTGGTTAGTATACTCATTTTCACTATATTGATTCTTCCGACCCATGAACATGGTATATTTCTCCATCTATTAGTGTCCTCTTTGATTTCTTTCACCAGTGTTTTATAGTTTTCTATATATAGGTCTTTACTTTCTTTAGATAGATATATTCCTAAGTATTTTATTCTTTTCATTGCAATGGTGAATGGAGAAAGGCAAATTCTTAACCACTGGACCACAGGGAAGTCTCTAAATATTCTTCTTTACAGACTTGCTCAGATATGTGTGTTTTGATTAGAAATGCTCCTTAGAATGTGAGATGCCTTTGCCGTGTAGCTAAGGTCCCTCTAGAGAAGCTGTCTAACTTGTTTTGACCCTGTAGTGACTGTTGATTTAATTCTGGGCCTGCTAAAATTCATATTACCTACATTGTCTTTTTGAAAGAGAAATCCCTTTTACCACTCAGAATGAATAGTCTGTTATGCAGTTCCTAATATTGTGACACCATGCTAACACCACTTGGATGCTGCTCTTTGGAGATCTGGTTTACCACACGAATAAATAATAAGCATTTGTTAAAAATGATGGTGGATTAGAATGGTATTAGACGGTATTATGTAGTCCAGGAACTCAGGAAGATACAAATTCTGCCCAACCCAAGTCATCTCTGCCCATGAGATGTTCCAGACAGATACAAACAGAATGGAAAAAGTAATACACTCTGTGGCATTAACCTTGAGGTATTAGCCCCAAATTACTTTACAGCGATCTGAAGGGCTTTAACACCCCGGGACAGGTCACATCTGTCTCCTCACATTCAAAAGGTCAAGAATCAATTTTGGAAGAGAGCTCTTGTATCAAGCTGGAAATAGACTCAAACTAGTCTTAAAAGAAGAGGCTTTAATGAAAGGACTGACTTATAGAGATGTGGATAGGGTTGAAATAACAAACTAAAGATGATGAGTCACCTTAAGGCCAATCACAGTGGGACATTGTTTCAGCCCCTGTACTGAAGAAGCGGAAGGAGAGTTACAAAAGCCCAATGTGAACTGGAGTCACCAAGGAGAGGCCACCAGGCAGAGCTGTGACTGTGGAGGATGCAGCTACTACTGAAGATGAGGCACTGAAGCTGAGGGAGAGGGGATGCCCTGACTTCTCCCTGCTGCCCTATCTTCCTTAGCATTCTCTCTTCTATTGACGGAGTCCAACTGCAAGTCAGTGGGGCTGACTGATATAGTGTGCAGGGGTCAATGAGCCAGGGTGCAGAGCAGCCAAGAAGGGTAGAGAACGAATCAGGGTGGGATGAAAGTAGTTCAAGTGGAGAATAACTTATAGAGACCTAAATGGGGTGGGGGTGGGGTTATTATACCAGCATTAGAAACTCCCTCCCAGCAAAAACCTTTCTTTTTCCATGTTCCCCACTTGATGCTATCAGTGTGTGCATTGTTGAGATGAGACCAAAAGGACAATTAGGTGGGGGAAAAACCTAAATATTATTACCTTGTAAGCCATACCAGGAAGGAATATTGACAATGGAATAAAAATGGCAAATAAACACTTCACTAGGAATTTGTTGGTTCCTCCAAATGGTCCTTACACATAGACAGCAAGGATAGATGAAGAAAGAGGCAGACCACTCCAGATTGGTAGGTGGCAGGTTTAATAAGCAAGGGAACTTATGAGGTTTGTCTTGAGAGTGGCCACAAGTAAGTGATTTTTGTACTCACCTATGATCTGCCTCTTGAGAAACCTGCAGGTAAGGAAGCAACAGAATTAGGTGGGGGAAAAACCTAAATATTATTACCTTGTAAGCCATACCAGGAAGGAATATTGACAATGGAATAAAAATGGCAAATAAACACTTCACTAGGAATTTGTTGGTTCCTCCAAATGGTCCTTACACATAGACAGCAAGGATAGATGAAGAAAGAGGCAGACCACTCCAGATTGGTAGGTGGCAGGTTTAATAAGCAAGGGAACTTATGAGGTTTGTCTTGAGAGTGGCCACAAGTAAGTGATTTTTGTACTCACCTATGATCTGCCTCTTGAGAAACCTGCAGGTAAGGAAGCAACAGTTAGAACTGGACATGGAACAACAGACTGGTTCCAAATAGGAAAAGGAGTATGTCAAGGCTGTATATTGCCACCCTGCTTATTTAACTTATATGCAGAGTACATCATGAGAAACGCTGGGCTGGAAGAAGCACAAGCTGGAATCAAGATTGCCAGGAGAAATATCAATAACCTCAGATATGCAGATGACACCACCCTTGTGGCAGAAAGTGAAGAGGAACTAAAAAGACTCTTGATGAAAGTGAAAGAGGAGAGTGAAAAAGTTGGCTTAAAGCTCAACATTCAGAAAATGAAGATCATGGCATCTGCTCCCATCACTTTATGGGAAGTAGATGGGGAAATAGTGGAAACAGTGTCAGACTTTATTTTGGGGCTCTAAAATCACTGTAGATGGTGATTGCAGCCATGAAATTAAAGGATGCTTACTCCTTGGAAAGAAAGTTATGACCAACCTAGAGAGCATATTGAAAAGCAGAGATATTACTTTGCCAACAAAGGTCTGTCTAGTCAAGGCTATGGTTTTTCCTGTGATCATGTATGGATGTGAGAGTTGGACTGTGAAGAAAGCTGAGCACTGAAGAATTGATGCTTTTGGACTGTAGTGTTAGAGAAGACTCTTGAGAGTCCCTTGAACTGCAAGGAGATCCAACCAGTCCATCCTAAAGGAGACCAGTTCTGGGGGTTCATTGGAAGGACTGATGCTGAAACTCCAATAATTTGGCCACCTTATGCAAAGAGTTGACTCATTTGAAAAGACCCTGATGCTTGGAGGGATTGGGGCAAGAGGAGAAGGGGACGACAGAGGATAAGATGGCTGGATGGCATCAGTGACTCGATGCACATGAGTTTGCGTGAACTCCAGGAAATGGTGATGGAAAGAGAGGCCCGCTGTGCTGCGATTCATGGGGTTGCAAAGAGTCAGACATGACTGAGTGACTGAACTGAACTGAACCACATTTTAAGAGTTTATTTAGAGGCTTTAGCTGGGTTCAGATGTGTACCCTATCCATATGATCTCAGTAATGCACTTCTGTCTCAAGGCTGTGTCCTTGAAAGTGGCTCCCACTGTGGGAACACAGAGAAGAGTGATGAGCCTACAGTTGTCTGAGTCCAGTTCTTGGGTCATTGACAGTCGTATGCTCTGATTACTTCCATTAACATTTTACCTTTGGAGACTAACTCTTACAGTCTCATACAGCCTTTCTTGCACAGTGTGCCCTGAGTAGTTAGCAAGGGGTTTCACCAACTTGGAGGTGGCTTGTTTGGCCATTATCTAGCTGCACCAGAGTCAGATACCATGGCAGTAATAGAGGTACCTGTAAGAGAAAATACAAATCAAGATAATGATTACTAACATAAGTAACAGTTTTTTCCATTAACAGGCCTATGATCCAAGTCATGGATTTACTAAGTCCCCCAGGGTAGGGTCAGATCACTTAGAGTGTTTACTTGTGTTTTTATATGGTGTAAAGATGATAACATTAGCATATCAGCTATGAACATACAACACTGTGGATCATGGCACAACTTTCACCTTGAGAGGCAATAATAATGTCCAAGGCCATTTTATTTTGGAGGGCAGCTTTTCTCTTCTATTGAGAGCATTTCAGGGTTCTCTAAGGACAGGCTTTTCTGGCTGTCATTTAAGACTTGCTGGGTGAAGTTTGTAAGGAGTTATATATATGCTGTAATGTTCTCCAGACCAATGGAGGGAACAGACAGTGGCCACATGATTACAAAATGGAAAACAGAACCTGGCCACCCGAACTTGAGGAGAATTAAATTGGTATCTAGGAACTTGACATGGTTGTGTGCTGGGGGAGGTGGTAGTCAGGCCTGAGGAGATGGTCTGAGGGCGAAATACGCCAGAACAGAACTCTTGCCTTCTCTCTTTCTCAATAGGGTGTATCCCATTCCAGGTATAATGTGTTACAAGTCCTGTTTGTAACGGGGCAATAGGAGAGTAGGTCCCCGTCACCCAAGGCTGCAAAGTAACTCACTCATCCTGGTGGGACTGAGACAGAAAGGCAGGAGTACAGCCATTTTGGAAAAAGACCAGGGAATGCCTTGACCCAAACAGGCCTTTAAACTAAAGAACAAAGGCCCTGGGTACCCAAGTCCTAGAGACAAAAAGCTAGGTTTGCAGGAATAAAAAAATTAGCTTTATCTCTGTTTCACTAAGTATACTTAGCTGCCATAAAACAGGAAGTTCAACTATAGATTTTAACCTTATCTGTTCCTATACTTTCTTGCAGTAAAGTCTCATATATTTCTTTCCCCTCACAGAAGCGCTCGCTCCCTATTCCTGAAAGCTACCCTGGCATCACCTGCTTCAGATCAAAGAAATCTGATGATTTCTGGAAAGCGCCAGTGTTCATGAGACAGATTCTCCCTTTTGTTATAAAAGGAGCTTGCCCTTTCTACTGGGGGAGCTGGTTCTTTTATCTTTCTTCTGCCTTTTATATTCTGCATAAGTTATTTCTTTTAAGAAAAAGCTTTGCATGCCTAGGAATCTTGTGGAGACCATATTCATTTCTATGATACTGCTGTTCAAGATTCTGGAAAGGGCCCAGTAACAGATGTTCCATGGAAAATTCCAGAAGATAATTCCTTGCCCAGGTGTCATGGGGCTTGGTGTTCTCAGCAGCATAGCTCATTGATCCAGTGTCTGTTTCCCATGATTTCCATACCTTCAGAGTACTTGGTGCCTCAGCAGGGCCCCCCAGTCTAGTGTGTGGGGCAGCAGGCCCTGCTGGTGGAGCATTCAAATGTATTAAAGCCTGGGACATGACTTTAGTCTTCCTGACCGAGGTGGTTTTACCTGTTAGTAATTTAATCTGCTGTTTTAATATTCTCTCTCTTTTTAAATTTACCTGCAATTTGCGGGGCATAGGGGAGATGGAACCTCCATTTATGTCAAGTTCTTTTTCTCCATCTTCCATACCGTGACTTTTGAAATGTACCCTAAATGTCTGTTTGACGAGTGTGCCTGTATATGGTGCTGTTTCTTCAGTCATCTAATGGTAGCCTGGTTTGCTTGGCAATAGAAAAGAGCTTGAGTTAAGCTAGACACAGTTGCCAAACGAACAAAGGCATATTTAGAATCTTTCTTAGAGGGAGGAGGGCAACATGACCAATTTGTGAGTCCCTTACCAGTTGGAAACTCTGGGGGATGGCTCCAGACTACTTTGGCAGTTGTCTTGAATATTTTTTAGAGCACACAAAAAATGCTATTACTGTATTAGCCAAGTTGCTGTATTTTAAAGGCAGCCTGACATCTTTGGCACTATGCCACCCTACCCAGACATTGTGGTGGGCACCCTTTTTTATGCACTAAATCTGCTGTATCTACTGAAGGGGCAATTGCTAGGGCTTGTACCTAAGCTAGGACATCAGCTTCCTAATCATCAGGGAGTGTCAGCCTCTTATGAGTTGGGATTTGGAAGACAGTGAGGATAACCTAGGCTCTTGCAAACCCAAACATCTTTCCCTTTCCACATCCCCTGACCAACAGGGGCATATTTATGATCATCCATCCCTGGGCTCTCTGTTGTTCAAAGCAAGGGTTAATCACTATAGAAAAGCCCAACTGTCAGTAATAGGGGTTAATGGCCTGGGTTCATGAGTGATCATCAACCAAACTGCTCAAGGCTAGCCCATTGCCTGCTGTGGTTTATGTCTATTTCCAGGCAGCTGAGTAACAGGCATGGCAGGAATTTTTTTCACTCTCTCTTTATAGGCTACAAGGGCTACCACAGGCATAGACAGTGTGGTATTTGGAGAATCTATAGTCACTACTTTTCATTTCAGTCCCAAAGAAGGGCAATGCCAAAGAATGTTCAAACTACCACACAGTTGTACTCATCTCACACGTGCAAAGTAATGCTCAAAATTCTCCAAGCCAGACTTCAACAATATGTGAACTGTGAACTTCCAGATGTTCAAGCTGGATTTAGAAAAGCCAGAGGAACCAGAGATCAAATTTCCAACATCCACTGGATCCTAGAAAAAGCACAAGAATTCCAGAAAAGCATCTGCTTCATTGACTACACCAAAGCCTTTGACTGTGTGAATCACAAAATGGAAAATTCTTCAAGAGATGGGAATACCAGACCATCTCACCTGCCTCCTGAAAAATCTGTAGGCAAGTCAGGAAGCAACAGTTGGAACTGGACATGGAACAACAGACTGGTTCCTAATTGAGAAAGGAATACATCAAGGATATATATTGTCACCTTGCTCATTTAATTTCTATGCAGAGTACATCATGAGAAACACCAGGCTGGATGAAGCGCAAGCTGGAATCAAGACTGCTAGGAGAAATATCAATAACCACAGATATGCAGCTGACAGCACCCTATGGCCAAAAGAAAAGAGGAACTAAAAATTCTCTTGATGAAGGTGAAAGAAGAGAGTGAACAAGCTAACTTAAAACTCAACATTCAGAGAACAGAGATCATGGCATCTGGTCCCATCACTTCATGGCAAATAGATGGGGAAATAGTGATATACTTTATTTTCTTGGGTTCCAAAATCACTGCAGATGATGACTGCACTCATCAAATTAAAAGATGCTTGCTCCTTGGAAGAAAAGTTATGACAGACCTAGACAGCATATTAAAAAGCAGAGACATTACTTTACCAACAAAAGTCCATCTAGTCAAGGCTATGGTTTTTCTAGTAGTCATGTACGGATGTGAGAGTTGGACCATAAGGAAAGCTGAGTGTCGAAGAATTGATGCTTTTGAACTGTGGTGTTGCAAAAGACTCTTGAGAGTTCCTTGGACTGCAAGGAGATCCAACCAGTCAATCCTAAAGGAAATCAGTCCTGAATATTCATTGGAAGGACTGATGTTGAAGGTTAAACTCTAATACTTTGGCCACCTGATGTGAAGAACCAATGCATTTGAAAAGACCCTGATGCTGGGAGGGATTGAGGGCCGGAGGAGAAGGTAATGATAGAGGATGAGATGGCTAGATGGCATCACTGACTCAATGGACTTGAGTTTGAGTAAGCTCCTGGAGTTGGTGATGGACAGGGAGGCCTGGTGTGCTGTAGTCCATGGTGGGGTCACAAAGAGTCAGACACAACTGAGAGACTGAAATGAACTGAACTGAATATCCACCACAAGGCCTGGTATCACCTGCATTTTTAGAGACAGTGAACTGGCAGGTAGGGTGCTTCTTGGCTGAAAATAGGCTCCGTGAGTGTGTGTGTGTGCAAGCGCTTAGTTGGTCTGACTCTGTGCTACCCTGCCAGAGCTCTGCAGTCAGCCAGGCTCCTCTGTCCATGGAATTATCCAAGCAAGAGTACTGAAGAGTGTTGCCATTTACTACTCCAGAGGTTCTTCCTGATCCAGGGATTGAACTCATGTCTCTTGTGTCTCCTACATTGGCAGGCAGATTCTTTACCATTGCACCACCCAGAAAATAGGCTGCTGCTTAGTTGAAGTACAGGTTTGAGTCATGGCAGAGGTGGGTTGATGAAACATTTTTTTAATCCACCGCTTGATAGGAAGGGAAGTTCTTACTGTGTTCCTTTGTGAGCTGTACCTTGAAGACTGCTATGTACACTGCTAGGAGCTGTTGTTCTGCGGGAGTCAGTCTGGTTCTTGTCCCCTTCCAGAGTCCTAGGGGCAATCTCTCCTGTTGTCTCTGCCACAGCTTCCAGAGTCAGAGATATATCTGTTTCAGTAGCCTTGTTTGGGAGATGCCCAGAGCTTTGATTTGTTTCAATTAGTATTTTTGCCCTCTCAAAGATGGCTTGCTGGGACTTCCATGGTGGTCCAATGGCTAGGACTCCAAGCTCCCAATGCAGGGGCCTGGGTTGGATCCCTGGTCAGAGAACTAGATCCCACATGCTGCAACTCAAGATCCCTTGTGCCACAACTAAGACCCAGTGCAGCCAAATAAATAACTGAAAAAATTTTTTAGAAAGGTAGCTTACTGTTCTGACCTCCAGCTCCCCATGTGCATTCTCTTTACTATGCAGTATAAGTGACAAAGACACTGGCCAGAGGGGAGTAAAAGCTTTCCCCCAACACCAAATCTCTGAAAACATTTTCATTTCTTTTACATTCTTAGAGGTTTGTTAGGCTTGCATCTTATCAATAATAGCTCCTGGACAGTATGCATGTTAACAGAACAAACAGCTCCTCAGAACATCATGGTAGTACCTGGGCAATGAGTTTTTTTTGCAGGTTTACTGCTAGTCTCTGTCTTGCAGATGTTTCAGCAAAATTTTCAGGGTGTCCTGCGCATATGTATGTCTTCACATGTGTTAACATTACATCATTAATATAATGGGCCGATTTTATTGACATGAGGATGAAAAGGAGGGACGGATCTAGGGTTATCAGTCCATGACATGTTGTGGGGAAGTGCATGTAACCTTGCGGAAGTACTTGACAAGTCCGTTGTTGTCCCTTCCACATGAAGGCAAATTGATTGCATTGTACACGACATGTGGGGTCTTAGCTCCCCTACCAGGAATCAAACTGGCACCCCCTGCCAGAGTGGAGACATTGGAAGTGCAGAATCTTAACCACTAGACCACCAGAGAAGTCCTGCATAAAATAATTTTTGCATTATTCTTCAGATATAGAAAAATATCACATATATGTAACATATAGTCATAGATAAATGCAACCATACACAGAAATTTAAACATAGACCCCCACATTTTTTATTCAGAAACTTTAGCCATGAATCACGTACCCGCTTATATGACAAATGCTTTTTATTAGTATTTTGGGGAAAGACTTTTAAGATTGATGGATTATCTTATGGAGGCTGTGAATTATATTTTGGGCAAGGGAACTTCTATAGCAGTCTGTATTTCAAAAATTCTGTCCACCTCTTTTTTTTCAGTCTTTGGATTGTGTTGGGCAGTGTTTTAATTATCTCCCGAGATATTTATATTAATATTCAAAAGACAAGATAATGTTTACAACTTTAAGTGGACAAAAAAAGAGTTTTTTTTCTGTCCTACAATTTTTCCTCCTACATATTTTAGACTATATTTGTTTATTATCAGAAGTCTAGGGTACTTGGTATTTAAAATTTTCCTTTGTATGAGGGCTCAGATGGCAAGAGGAGCTCCATGCATTTTATTGTCAATCATCATAATATCCTTCCTTGTTCTGATGACTTTCACAGAAATTTTTGCCTCTTAGTGTCCTAATCAGGCTTTATCATGAGCACTCGGACCTTAATCTGTGGCTGCTGCTGCTAAGTTGCTTCAGTCGTGTCCGACTCTGTGGGACCCCATAGACGGCAGCCCACTAGGCTTCCCCATCCCTGGGATTCTCCAGGCAAGAACACTGGAGTGTGTCGCCATTTCCTTCTCCAAGGCGTGAAAGTGAAAAGTGCAACGTGTGCCCTTTTAGCTTTGTAAAGCAGCATGCTAAGGCCTCCAGCTGATTATGTTCTTCTGCCCTGTCTGCCAGCCCCAGGTTAGCGGGGCAGTAAACAGTAGCACATCTTTTCCTGACTTCAGCTCTCATCCCAGCTTCCTACCTCAGGCTTCCTAACTCTAGTTGGGCGTTGGTGGGCACAGAACTGCCCAAGTAGAGGCCATTCTACTGCAGCAGCTATTCATTTCTCTTCTTTGCCACAGTGTACTCACTACGTGTAGTTTCTCAAATGTGTTAAAGCAGCTGACATTTTCTGGGGACCCCTCTACTCAGTTTGCAGTCCACACAACACCTAACACAGGAGCCACTCTTCCACACATAGAAGTCGTTGGCCAACTCAGGATTTCCCCCATGGATGTCTATTTCCCAAGGCCACTTACTTTGATGTCCTGGCTGGCTCATCAATTTCTGGTTCACAAACTGACCCCCATACACAGAGGGCAAGGACAGACAGAGGAAAGAGGGAGATCACTCCAGATTGGTAGGTAGTAGGTTTAACAAGCAAGAGAACTTACTTATAAGGCTTATCTTGGATGGCTACAAGATGAGTAAATTTCTGCACCCTTCCCCCAAATCTTTTTTTTTTTTTTTATAAACACACAATAACTGGGTTCAGTCTCTATACTGTCCAGATGCTCTCAATAACACATTATTCTGTCAAGGCTACGTCCATGAAAACAGCTCTCACAGTAAGGACAGTGAGGAGGAGGGGCACTTCAAACACAGAGGAGGGCATGAAGAGCTTCTGATTGCCCAGGGCCAGGTCTCGGCTCAACTGCAGATCACGTTCTTTTGATTACTTCCTTCAATACAATTTTGGATCCAGATTCCCAAATGTAGCTCTTTTTAGCCTGAAGTCTTTGTGAATTTATAACTCCTTTTTCATAAGTCAGTCAACCCTTGGAACACAGATGTGTGCATAAGAGTTGAAGCAAGCCAGAGCTTCTCTAAGCTACAGAGTACAGGCCTTTCTTTGTTAAATTTGTTTATGTTTGCAGCCTGTGGGTATGAGGAGGCTGGAGCGGGAAGCGTCTGAGGGCACAGCCTCCAGGCCTGCTTTGTCGAATATAGGGGAGAAGAGAGGGTAACAAAGAAATTCCATCCCTATAGATACATGTACATTCTACTTTATGTGTCTTTGACATTTCAGCCTCCAGGAGGCTGGCAAATAATTATTCTGGTAAGCTTTCATTCAGAAGTAAGTATATGAAGGTGAGTTAAGTCAAAGCAATGTTTGAGAAAGAACAAGATTATGTGACAAAGATAGGAATAAATGACAGAATCAGAGTCAGAGAAGAAATGTGCCACTGGAATATTCCAGCCATGAATCAAGGATTTAATAGTAAGACATGACAGTTAAGCAGCAGATGAACTGCAAACTTGATGGATATTCATTATTACATATATTACATATACATTATTACATTATTACATGTACATATACATTATGTATGTACATTGCATATTACATATACATTATTACATAATTATATATACTTCTTGCTATAATATACATACAACTTATCCTCTCAAATGTACAAAGGCACAAAGGTACAAGCTTTTTCAGACAATTTGGGAGCCTCAAAACTTTCATAAAAGATCCAGGAACATCAGATTAAGAGCCACTAGCCTACTGCTATGCAGCACAAAGGCTTGGCAAAAGAAAGATGGGCTATCATACAAAGGATTAGTTCCTGAAAAATACAGTTTTCTTAGTGGGTGGTAAAAGCTGCTCTTCTCTTTGTGAATTAGAATTTTGAGACATGAAAGGAAACCTGGTTTGCTTTTGCCAGGTTTGCTTTATCCAAATAAGAGAACATAGGACTTGTAAGGTTTCAGAGTTGCTATGGTTCCTGTTCTCCAGGGCATCCTTCATCCTTCCTATTGAGGACGCCCAGATGGGAAAAAGAGATTTTTTAGCATCTCTTAGCTGCATATCCTCCAGCTCCACATGCATCCTTTTCTCTATAGATGTCTTGATCCTCCCAGGTTGGATGAGGAAAGCCTCACTTAAAACCAGGAGAATAGGCAAATGTCATAGGCAGTTACTAGTATGACCTCAAAGCAGTCATAATAGAGAACAGGAGAGCTCATGTCTGTAACCTTTGGCAAAAGGTACTGGACAGTCAATGGCCATGGAAAGAGGCATCTGATAGCTCTCTGTCTTATGGTACCACAGTACCCAGAGGTTTATAAGAACCAAGAGGAGGGGGAACTCATGAAACTGTATGAACACTGGGAGGTGAAGCTTGTGCAACTGGTATGATAGTGTTAGTATTTCAGTCATGTCTGACCCTGAGATCCCATGGACTGTAGCCCACCAGGCCCCTCTGTCTATGGGATTCTCAAGGCATGAAAACTGGAGTGGGTTGCCCTTTCCTTCTCCAGAGGATCTTTCCAATCCAGGGATGGAACCAAGGTCTCCTGCATTGTAGGCTGATTTGTTACTGCCTGAGACACCATGGCAATTAGTATAGGCAGGGCTTTTCAAAAGTTAAATCTTGCAACACTCTGAGAAATTGTGTAAATGTTTACTTGTCTCGCCTCTGTGTCTCTAGTATGGAGGAGATTGCCAGGAAAATGAAGAGTCATGAAGGCAGTGAGTCAGTTCTCGTGACAGGGAGCCTTGTTTGGCAGGTCTGTCATACCTACTATAGCGGAGAGACTGTGGATCTTCAAGGGGAAGATCCAATTAAGTGTGAAATAATCTGCTTTCATGTTCTAGGGAACCTTGAGCGGAAAGTAATCTTTCCCAGAATCTTTAGGAATACCATAGGCAACAAACTTTATGTCTGATATGTGTAGTCTCTAATGGTGCGTTCCCTACAATGGTCTGCTGTCTTCCACCTAATGCATATCCCTGATGCTAATATAGAAATATTTTCAGTCTTTCTTTTTCCTTTGGAGTGGTGTCTCAAGGTCTAGTCCAGCCTGTAAAGAGTCAGCCTGGACTCTGTAGTACATTTGACTGGTAGTTGACTGCCATAATGTATTCTAGGTTACATTCTAGATTTGACCATTAGCCTGAAATAAACATGGAGACAGACAAGTGCACTCAGTGACTATGACAGGGTCATATATATAGTAATATTCAATTTCTTCAACATACTGATATTCTTGCACTAATAGAAATTCCTGTCTTTCTCCAGGACTGATGATCAGGAAAGGGTACAGGGACAAAGACAAATGCTCTGAGTCAGGTTCCAGAAGCAGGTGTCATATTCATGTTGTCCAAGAAGATGAGACCATGTTGAACTATGGGATAGCAAAGCCCCAATTCTAAGAGTAGAGATACCAAAATCAAATTTAAACTGATGTTCAGGCCCCAACTAGAAATGAAAAAATTATGAAAGAAAAAAATCTCATTGGTTAAGGCAAAACATATAGTAAAAATAGTAAATTAATCACATATAAAGCTAGTAGGAAGATGAAAAAAGTCATAAAATCATCTATACCCATAATAAGTAGTTAGATACACAAAATAAAAAGATGTAGAATGTGATGTCAAAAACAGTAAGTGTGTATGTGGCAGGAAGTAAAAATGCAGGATTGTTAAAATGCATTTGAACGTAAGAGATCAGCAACTTAAAATAGTTATATTGCTATATATAAACTTTGTGGTAACCACAAACCAAAGATCTATAATGATACTCAAATAAACAAGAGAAAGGAAGCCAAACATAACACTAAAGACAATCATTAAACCACAAACAAACAAAAACCCACAAAAACAATCCCAAAACATTAACGAAGTAGCAATAGATGCATAACATGTGTTTTAAATTTTTATTTCTACCTGTTTGCTGTCAGTATGTAGAAATGCAGTTGA
>SJYC01077145.1:0-14494 GCA_006408675.1 Madoqua kirkii | reverse complement strand
TTGTGATAAAGTGATTAAAGAGACATTATAGGGTGTTAGGAACAAATCCGATCTTGTAAACATTTTTGCTGGGCTTACAGTTTTCTGGGTTCTTGATTTCAAGTGCCAAAAAATCCAACTCAAGTTGGCTAAGATAAAAAGAGAGAAAATATAAAAAAGGGTGTAATGGCTGTTTTAGCTTGAGTTTTCTAGAAAATGGAACTGGAGGCAAGGATTAAATTGTTGACACTATTTGGGCAGTGAAAACCAAAGTGGACCAGGGCTTGGAAGAAGGGAATGAGAGCAGTGGAGGTCTGCGATCTGGCAGTGGTCTCGTTCTGTGAGCTTCTGTGTCTGATTGGAGTACATGATATCCACTGAAAGTGTTAAGGTGGTTCCTCCACCTCTGTACAACTGGCTCAGATTCATTCCTTTTTATGGCTGAGTGGTATTCCATTGTATATATGTACTACATCTTCTTTATCCATTCATCTGTCAGTGGACATTTAGGCTGCTTTTGTGTCCTGCCTATTGTAAATAGTGCTACAGTGAACACTGGGGGTACGTGTTCCTTTTTCAATTGTGGTTTTCTCAGGGTATATATACCCAGTAGTGGAATTGCTGAGTCATATGGTAGTTTTGAGGCTTTAGAGAGAGGGGATCAGTTCATTTGCCCAGTCGTGTCTGACTCTGTGACCCCACAAATCGCAGCACGTCAGGCCTCCCTGTCCATCACCATCTCCCAGAGTTCACTCAAACTCAGGTCCATTGAGTCATTGTGTCCTGCCTATTGTAAATAGTGCTACAGTGAACACTGGGGGTACGTGTTCCTTTTTCAATTGTGGTTTTCTCAGGGTATATATACCCAGTAGTGGAATTGCTGAGTCATATGGTAGTTTTGAGGCTTTAGAGAGAGGGGATCAGTTCATTTGCTCAGTCGTGTCTGACTCTGTGACCCCACAAATCGCAGCACGTCAGGCCTCCCTGTCCATCACCATCTCCCAGAGTTCACTCAAACTCAGGTCCATTGAGTCAGTGATGTCATCCAGCCATCTCATCGTCTGTTGTCCCCTTCTCCTCTTGTCCCCAATCCCTCCCAGCATCAGAGTCTTTTCCAGTGAGTCAACTCTTTGCAGAGAGAGGGAATATATGTATGTAATTATGACTGATTTACATTATTGTATGGCAGGAACCGGACTTCTCTGGTGGCTCAGATGGTAAAGCGTCTGTCTACAATGTGGGAGACCCAGGTTCAATCCCTGGGTGGGGAAGATCCCTGGAGAAGGAAATGGCAATCCACTCCAGTACTATTGCCTGGAAAATCCCATGAACAGAGGAGCCTGGTAAGCTACAGTCCGTGGGTTCACAAAGAGTCAGACATGACTGAGCGACTTCACTTTCTCACTTTTCACTTTCTATGGTAGAAACCAACACAACATTGTAAAGCAATTATCCTCAAATTTCAAAAAAATTGTTGAGAAGTATTGCTAGTTGATCCTGATATTTTGCTTAATATTCGATACTGTGGTTTCCAATATTATAGCTCACTGACTGCCACCTTGATATTCTTTAGGCTGCTTTTTGGGAACTGGAAACTGCCAAGTCTCATCAAAACAAATCTACAAATGATTCTTTTGGACTCCTATTGAGAAGAACTAGGCCATGGCATATTCCTTCTATTATATGTTGAATCTTGTTTGCTTACATCTCACATCATGAGAGCACTTTATTTTTATTCAAATTCTGGGCCTGGATCCTTTATAGGCAGCTCCTATTATTATTTCAATTGTGAATCAGGTATAGTGTTTATGACACCCTGTGTTACCTCCCTTCACAGTGCACGCCTTCAAACATCTTTATACATTTTGACATTTGCTTTCCTCTTGGGGGCATATTTCTGAAATGGAATTGCTGAATCAGAAAGAGATTGAATGGATCTTTTCACATATTGTAAAATGACTTTCTGAAAAACTACCATTTTCCAATGCCACTCATAATATGCTCATTTCAAAACAATCTGCTATCACTGCAATGTATTTTTATGTTAATTTCTGTTCATTTAACTGTATTGTGCCTGGAAAGATATTGAAATATAAATATCATGCCCTTCTTCTGGTTTCTCTTTCTATGTAGAATTCATTGCTTGCTTTGCTCAGTGTCCAGGCCTGATCAACGTAATAGGAACTGGGAGAAACCGAGAAGGGAGTGATTGATTTCCAGAGAAAGAAAACAGCAGAAAAAAAAATTCTGAGCAAAAGAGAGCAGAAGGCTAAAGATAAGAGAAAAGGAGATGAAAGAGGAGAGCTAGGAAAACAGTGTTGAAAGAGATTTTTGAAAAGTTTTGGAAGGAATAGCTATTACGTTGAGTGCAATTTTGAGGAAGAAAGATATAGAAAAAAGATATGGAAGAAAAGTTCGCTTTGTGTTGTGCAATGAAATTTCTTTTTAAATGTAGTTGGAAAAGTGATAACCTTCACCATGACACCCACACTCTTTGGCTTATGGCACAAATAAGTAGAAATGTATTCCCATTGAGTTATAATGGTCTCCAGAATACACCCTCCAATCTAAAACTATACTGTAGAGAAGATTGTACCTTGATAATACTTATTGAGGAATTAAAGCAGTCTAGATCTGGGTATATTAGCTAGCTCACCAGAATTGCCGTGTTCATTGAGTTCTTTCATATGAAGTCTTTGTGACCCATGGACTATTATTGCCTCCTGGGCTCCTTAATTCATGGAGTTCTCCAGGCAAGAACACTGGAGTGATAACTATTTCCTTCACCAGGGGATCTTCCTGACTCAGGGATCAAACTGGGCTCTCCTGCATAGAAAGGCAGATCTGAGCTACCAGGGAAGCCCTCATATGAAGTATAAGCAACTCATATTACAGGTCAGACTTTTTTTAACCCAACTTTCTTCTAAATACAATTTTTCTAATAAATTAGGGTCTTTCCTAGAAGGAAAAGGGTTTTGGTAACCCTTTGCCCTTATCCACCATGTAAGACAAAGCCTTCTGGGACTGAATGGCTGTTATGTGCACCATTAAACAAATATTAGAAACATGATTAAAGGATGTGTGCCACCATAAACAAGAGAAACTCATGGTAGAGGAATACATTAAGTAGTGGTAAAAGCAAGACCCTGAAGTTTACATGTTGACCAGTCTGCAATCTGCAGTACTGCACACTGAGTGAGATTTCTGCAAGGCCCAATAGATGCTTGCAATGCCTCCCATGAGTGGCACAAATGTGGCAACAAATCCGGGACGGCCCAGGATTTGGGAAGCTAAAGGTACTTCGTTGTTGTTTGGTTGATAAGTTGTGTCCAACTCTTTGCGACCCCATGGACTGCAGCGCCAGGCTTCCCTGCTCCTCACTGTTTCTTGGAGTTTGCTGAGTCATGTCTATTGAGTCGGTGATGCTATCCAAACATCTTATTCTCTGTTATCCCCTTGTCTTGCCCTCAATCTTTCCCAGCATCAGGATCTTTCCAAAAGACTCTGATGTTTTTCCATTTCCTACTTACTGTTCTTGGAGTCCTCAAGGCAAGCATACTGGAGCGGTTTGCCATTCCCTCCTCCCATGGACCACGTTTTGTCAGAACTCTCCACTGTGACCTGTCTGTCTTGGGTGGCCCTGCACTACATGACTTATAGCTTCATCGAGCTTCTCTAAGCCCCTCCGCCACTGTAGGCTGTGATCCATGAAGAGGAAGGATACTTACCGTAGCACTGATCTAAGTTTGGAGAACAGTGACACCTGGTGGCATCCATGAAGAAAAACGAACACAACATTTCCTCACTCACCAAGAGGCACAATACTGTCAGACATTCCCAGTAATGCATTTTCTTCAGGACTGTTACAAATCTCCAAAATATAAAATTTTCTAAGACGATTTTGACAGACAAATCTGGGCTGAGGCAGGCAAAACCACCCCTAAAGATGGTTAGAGAAGAAGAAGAAGCCACGAGAGCACAGTAAGAGCAGCATAATATTACAGATGAGGATGAACTATGAAATTGAAGGGACTGTAAGAGACTCAGTGAGATTTTCAAAACCTCTTTTAAAATATCACAGTAATTTTCCAGAGTAGAAAATTTATGGGGACAAAAACTAAAATGTTGAGTTTTCAGCATTTTCCTCATCCTTGCCTTTTGTGAAAAATTCCCTGTTTGCACTGCTCTGTTGAGCTGGTCAATATAATCCAAGGAAGACTTAACCTGCTGCTGCTGCTGCTGCTGCTGCGTCGCTTCAGTCGTGTCCAACTATGTGCAACCCCACAGACGGCAGCCCACCAGGCTCCCCTGTCCCTGGGACTCTCTAGGCAAGAACACTGGAGTAGGTTGCCATTTCCTTCTCCAATGCATGAAAGTGAAAAGTGAAAGTGAAGTTGCTCAGTCGTGTCTGACTCAGCGACCCCATGGACTGCAGCCTACCAGGCTCCTCCGTCCATGGGAGTTTCCAGGCAAGAGTACTGGAGTGGGATGCCATTGCCTTCTCCATACCTGCTAGTACAGTGGATAAGAATCTGCCTGCCAATGCAGAGAACAGGGGTTCGATCCCTGGTCCAGGAAGATTCCACATGCCACAGAGGAACTAATCCCGTGTGCCACAACTACTGGAGCCTGAGAGCCACCACTGCAGAGCCATGTGCTGCAACTACTGGAGCCCATGTGCCCAGAGCCCGTGTTCTGCAGCAAGAGAAGCTGCTGAGTGAGAAGCCCATGCACCGCAATGAAAAGTAGCCCTTGCAGAGCAGCAAAGACTCAGCGCAGCCAAAAAATAAATAATTTAAGCGAATAATCCAAGGACAGAGTTAATGTGAATTTTGGAATTTATTGAAAGTGGCTTGAGGACTCAAAAAATACTTTGTATATATTTACAATTAGATATTTGTAACACATTGAGTAACAGCAACAATAAAACCCCAAACAACAAAGAAGAATCACAGAAAGAAAAAAGATACTTCATAATGTAACTTTATATTACTGAAAATTTAGCAAGTATTTTCAAGGGGATTTTTATAGCTTAGTTAATTAAATTTCCTAGAAATTTTAAACTGCATTTATAAATTTAAAGTACTATTTTCTATTTTCTTTCCTAGTAAGTTGTCAGTCTAACAAAGCTTCTCATATATGTAAGTAATCACAAATCAAATAAATGGCTCTTAAAAGTATGGTGATTATAATGTTCTCCTCCATGATGCTTACAAACAGTAAAATTCTCTTATAACTTTCAACTTAAAGCAACAGTTCTATTAGACAAATTTTCCCTTAACCATCTAGTGGCTTGGCTTATTTAACTGGTCTTCCAGAGGGTCTGACCAAGGAACTAGATGGTTGTGCTGTGGTTTCTCTTAATCCAGAGCATTATCGAGCTGGGCTGGTCGGATCCCATGCTGCCACTTATCATGCTTACCCTATGTTTACCTGAAGAATCTTTTTATTAGAGGTTTGGTGTTCTGACACACTTGGTTATGATACTTGTTTCTCTAACAGTTCCCTGGTTCCCCTGCATTGAGTCCATTTGGCAAGTTGGTTGCTGTTTGTATTCCACTAGGTGCTCTTATAAATTCAGACATAAGGTTTATGCTCTTGATGAATTGGCTGTTCTATGGATTCTGTTCTTTAAGATATAAAACAGAAAAATGACAGCTTATATAGATTGTTAAATGAAGAGAAAAATTAGAACAATGAAAAAGCACACATAAGTCATTACTTTCAGATTATCAGATTAAACCCATGGAATATTGGAAAAAAGCCACTGTCTTCAAGAAAATATGCCAGTTATTTGTAATATTTGAAGCTGTTTCCTAAGATTATAATGAAAACATTTTCTCAATTAGAAAATGTTTAGAGAATTAGGTGCTAAACACATATTCAAACTCAAATAAATACTGATTTTTTTTCTCATTACCTCCAATTCAAAATCATTTACTTATTACACATTTAAAAATTGTGTATAAGAGACAGACTTAACATTTTGATATAATTTGGACTGACTAAATATTAGGAATTTGATTAATTGCCATCACAGAAACCTAAGTGAAACCTATTTTAAACCTATGGTTTAAAAATGTTAGAAATTTGTTTTTCTTTCATCTAAAAGCAAAAATTGAGTCTTTTCAAAGAGGTTCAGAAAATTTAATTGAATCATGCAGAGTCCCTACCACTTCAAGTTCTACCCTTCACTCATGATATTATCTTCCTCCTGTTGAATTTGACGTTAAATTTTTTTCAGTGTTTTGGGTTCCTTCTGGCTTTCTTTTCTATCATGCTTAGCACATAGATTCCACCCTAACAGTTGTCTCAAGGTTGTAGCAACAATGCTCCCATTTGAAGTAGGCAGAAAGAAGAACAGAAAGCCTTCCCTGCAGAGTCAGCCTCATCCTCTTTGAGTTTTCTCAGAAGCATCACCCAACAACTTCTGCCTGCATACCATTGCCCCAAATGCAGTCATATGACTACCTTTATCTGCAAAGGGAGTGGATGCAGAATCTGGATGATCACGTGGTCACATTATTGCCTCCTGTTGTTACTCAATAAGGAGAGAGTGACTGGTGAGCATCCTGCGGTCTCTGCCATGCCCTGTCAATCACCTTGGCTTTATGGTGAACTGATATTGCATATGAACAGATTTTGTTTGAGGTGTGGGGTCTTGAGCTGCAGATCTCTAGGTTAAGTTTTCTCAAACCATGAAGAATAAGTCAAACCTTGTTTTGCACACTCCATGCCAATGTTTCAAATCTATGCCTTATAAATGGGATAGTCTTGTAGCTCACTGTCCTTGAATTTATCCCAACAAAATCTCAAGTCTAATTTGAGCTTATGCTCACCCCTCAGCCACTGGTTCCCCATCAGATCTCTTTGCCATTAGGTTGGATTCAACTAATTTCATTCCAAGCTCTCTTCATATTTTTAACTGGCAGGAATACAATTTTAATTGATATTTGCATAGCACAGGATTATAATCAGCATATCTTACATGTCAGCTTCTGGACCTAAAGCCATAGTTACTAGGGTCTTTCTAAGGAAAAGAGGAGACTTGAAAACACACAAAGGTAAGATACAGAAAAAATCTCAAGAAGGTAGGATGAGGGGCAAGAGAAGTAAGGAGATTGGAAGAGGCAGTTGGGGAAGAGATCAGGAAACTGGAAATCTAGGAAAAATTTAAAAAAATTGAGAGTAGGCAGATGCTGTGATAATGCACTTTGTGGTGAGACATCTCTAAAGGGGAACTTTGGAAAGTTTTACTGTGTGCTGTATGTTACAATATCCATCATGCCTTATCACTCCCCACTCTTGCCACCTCCTTAAGAGACTGTCTATAAAGGTCTGTATTATTGTTTAATATTTTGGAGGGTTAAATTTCTGTATTTTTTGAAAGTGCCAAATTGCCAAAATGGATTTTGAGAGACAATAGAGACCCAGTTTATTGGGGTTCTATAGTGTCCTGACTTGTATGTAGTACCCAACATCTGTTCTAGGAGTTTAGTGAGGACACAATTATGGGGTAGATTCCATAAATCTCCAGATAAGTTGTGGGAGATGTAATACTCATGACTGATTCATGGCCAGAGATCTAGGCATTAGTAATATGATAGAAATTCTCTGTTTTACCAAAACATGAAAGTGGGTTAAAGATGACTGGGTGGACGTCAAGAAATAAAAAGTCCCTGTCAACAAACATTTATTGAACATGTATTTTATTTGAGATGTTATTCTATACACAGAACAAGAATGAACAAGATAGAGAGCGTTTCTTCTCCTAAAGAGCCTGAGGCAGAACTCCAAGTCTCCTGCCAGGGCTGTGCTTAAGACAAGGGAGTAAGGACATGGAATGTTGCTCTTAGACTTAGAGAAGTATGGAAGCCTTGAGAGATGCCAACAAGGAGAGGGATGATCTTGCCTGTAGGCCAGACGCATGACCAGATGTCTGCACAGATAGAAAGGAACTTCTGAGGACCAGATATCCAACATATGCCTTTCTGTGTGTCCCCCACACAGCTGATCCTGAAATCACTCTCAGAGGTAAGTGCAAAGGAGAAATACTGGATTGAGTAGGAAAATTCTGATACATCTGAAATTAATCTGAGTTGGCAAAATTAAGACTATTGATTTGGCTGGTTAATAGGCAGAATGGAGATTAGGGATAGAAATTAAATTATAAAAAAATATGAGAAAACTACCATTTCTGTACATTTCAGCTTGTGGCTTATTCTTATTTTATTCCATACATCCAGTTACAATCTAATTGAACAGATTAGAAATCACTTTGGTGTCAGTATGTTTCAAGTACTGTCACCCTGCTTATTTAACTTATATGCAGAGTACATCATGAGAAATGCTGAGCTGGAAGAAGCACAAACTGGAATCAAGATTGCTGGGAGAAATATCAATAACCTCAGATATGCAGATGATACCACCCTTATGGCAGAAAATGAACAGGAACTAAAAAACCTCTTGATGAAAATGAAAGAGGAGAGTGGAAAAGTTGGCGCAAATTTCAACAGTCAGAAAACAAAGATCATGGCATCCGGTCCCATCACTTTCTGGCAAATAGATAGGGAAACAGTGGAAACAGTGTCAGACTTTATTTCAGGGGGTTCCAAAACCACTGCAGATGGTGATTGCAGCCATGAAATTAAAAGACGCTTACTCCTTGGAAGGAAAGTTATGACCAACCTAGATAGCATATTGAATAGCAGAGACATTACTTTGCCAACAAAGGTCTGTCTAGTCAAGGCTATGGTTTTTCCAGTGGTCATATATGGATGTGAGAGTTGGGCTGTGAAGAAAGCTGAGCGCTGACGAATTGATGCTTTTGAACTGTGGTGTTGGAGAAGACTCTTGAGAGTCCCTTGGACTGCAAGGAGATCCAACCAGTCCATTCTAAAGATCAGCCTTGGGTGTTCTTTGGAAGGACTGAGGCTAAAGCTGAAACTCCAGTACTTTAGCCACCTCATGTGAAGAATTGACTCATTGGAAAAGACCTTGATGCTGGGAGGGATTGGGGGCAGGAGGAGAAGAAGACAGAGGATGAGATGGCTGGATGGCATCACCACCTCGATAGACATGAGTTTGCGTGTACTCCGGGAGTTGGTGATGGACAGGGAGGCCTGGCATGCTGCAATTCATGGGGTCACAAAGAGTCAGACACAACTGAGCTGCTGAACTGAATTGAACTGAAGATTAGCATTTGGATTGGCATCAAAATATATTTTAAAAGGTATTAATAACCAGGATCATTAGAAAGTTTTTCACATGATTTTGAATTAATTAAGTCTAATTAATTAAATTAATTAAACTCATTTTTATGTTGCTGACAATTTAAGGATTGCTGCAGATGTAAGAATGGAGTTTTAGTTATTTAGTGAGATTCACGTAAGCTCTACTAATAGAGTGAGGATTACATTTGTGGGAATTTTAGAGATAGAGTTATAACCAAGTCTAGTGTAGGAAATGTCAATTATATCCTTACTTTAGGACTGATATCTTGAGATTTGAGTATATATGAGATGGTTGGATGGCATCACTGACTCGATGGACGTAAGTCTGAGTAAGCTCCAGGAGTTGGTGATGGATAGGGAAGCCTGGCGTGCTGCAGTCCATGGGGTTGCAAAGAGTCAGACACAACTGAGCACCTGAGCTGAACTGAACTGAGTATATATGAAACATGTGCCTCCAATTTAAGGGTAGGAATGATGAGTGAGTGCCAGGTTTGAGCTCCATCAGGGTTTGAGTCAAGAGAAAAAGAGTCTAGAACTTTCCTGGTGGCACAGTGGATAAGAATTCGCCTGCCAATGCAGGTGATATGGGTTCAGTTCCTGGCCCAGGAAGATTCCACATGGCTTGGAGCAGCTAAATCCATGTGTCACAGCTACTCAGGCCTGCACACTCTAGGGCCTGTGAGCCACAACTAATGAGCCACTATGCCGGAACTACTGAAGTCCTCAGGCCTAGAGCCTGTGCTCCGCAATAAGAGAAGCCAGCACCGTGAGAAGCCCATGCGCTGTAACCAGAGAGTAGTCCCCTGCTTGCTGCAACTAGAGAAAGGCTGCATGCAGCAATGAAGACCCAGCACAGCCAAAAATAAGAAAATAAAAAATAAAGATAGCAGTGTGTATATAAAGAAAATAAAATGTACAGATGCAGATGTTTACTTTATTGTCTTCTTGAAGATTTTAAAAGGCAGGCTGTCACATAATTAAATATCCAATAAGTTGGAATCAAGTCGAGAGAGAAACTCAAGTTGCCTACTATGGGTTCAGGCTTAGAAGATCAAGAAATGGACTGATAAAAAATGGAAAAAGAAACAAGTCATGGGATAAAGGACCTCAGTGAGAAAGAGTTGGTGGAGTGGAAGGAGTTTCAGGAACTGGAAACTGTGTCAGAGGTTTGGGTGGTGGGTGGCATTTAATATTTTAGAGGAGAAGCAGTTTTGAGGAGTGACAAGGCTCATGGCAGAGGACTGGAAGAGAGAAAAGGGGGAAGTTTCAGAAGATGAGGAGTTTAGGGAACTGAGGTGAAGTTATCAGTAAGAGGCTTATCCAGATGAGGGAGATGGGATGAGATTCAGGGGGTGGGGAAGCTAAAGCTGGGCAGAGATAGACAGTTGTCTGGAGAATATTGATATCTGACACATATCAGAAGCTATAAGGTACTCTTTGGAGGTACTCCAATGAGGGATGAGCTTCAGTTAATGCTTGTTTGGCATCAAAGTGGACCTTCCTGCCCTTGCCTCAGCCTCTTTGAGTAGATCCCAAAGTTCTAGTCTACAGGGGCTCACCCTGGCCCACACTTGGGATGAGATGATGTTATTTTTCCCTGTTAATTTTTTACTTACATTATTTTATTGCTCTTCTGCCAGTAACCTAAAGGGGATGGGAGTCTTACAATCTCCATAGCACTCTTCCTTTCACCAGAATGTCTATGGACTGTTACTAAGCTGTGGACTTTATGAAAGTAGAGAACCATCTGGTTGCTCACCATTACATTCTCAGTGTTTGGTGTGCAACTGGTTGTTGTATCAGTAGTTAAATGAGTGAACAGACGACTGTATTGGCTGCCAAAACCCATCACTGAGCCTTTACACGCACCCAAAATTCCATCTTTTGACTCTACTCCTTGTTCACATTGCCTTGTATGGGCTGAAGGATAGTGGCTGTAGAATTTCCAAGAGGGGTAACTGGCAGAAAATACATGCTCTGTCAATTTGTGCTTGCCATAGTGAAAGGGAGATCTAAAGAGCTAGTAGGATAGCAGATCTTTCAGGAGAATCATAGGCATAGTTATGGAGTACAGGGATACCTAATTTCATAGTGCTTCTCTTTACTGCACTTTGTAGATGCAGCACTTATTACAAATTGCATGTCTGTGGAAACCCTGAGTGGAACAAGACTATCCACACCATTTTTCCAACAGCATTTGCTCACTTTACGTCTTTGTGTCACATTTTGGTAATTCTCATAATATTTCAAGATTTTCAACTTTAGTATATTTGTTATGATCTGTGACTGGTGATTTTTGATGTTACTATTAAAGTTGTTTTAGGGTTCCCATATAAGACTGTGAATATTCAATGAATGTGTGTGTTCTGTTCTGACTGCTCCACCAACCAATGTTCCCCCCTATCTCTTTTCTCTTTTGGGGCCTCCCTATTCCTTGAGACACACAACATTGAAATTAGGTCAATTAATAACCTTACAATGCTGTCAATTGTTCAAGTAAAAGGAAGAGTCTTATATCTCTCAGTTTAATCTTAATCTTTAGTCTTATAGCTCTCAGAAATGAGGAAGGTATGTCTAAAGCCAAAGAAAGCATGTGTAAAGTGAAGAAAAAGGCCGAAAACTAGGCCTTTTGTGCAGAAATTAGCAGGGTTGTGAATGCAGAAGAAAGCTTCTTAAAGAAAAAAGTGTTATTCCAGTGAACACACAAATGATAAGAAAGTGAAACATATTCTCCATATTACTGCTGATACAGTTTCAGTGGTCTGGCAGAACACTGAACCAGCTACAATTTTCCCTTAAGCCAAAACCTAATCCAGAGCAAGGCCCTAACTGTATTCCATTCTATAAGGCTGAGAGAGGTGAGAAAGCTGCAGACACTGTCTGAAAGTTGGCAGAAGTTGGTTCATTAGGTTTAAGGAAAGAAGCCATTTCAGTAACATAAAGTATACAGTAAAGTAGTAAATGTTATTGTAGCAACTGCAGCAAGTTATCCAGAAGATCTAGCTAAAATAACTAATGAAGGTAGCTACATCAAAAAACATATTTTTTTAATGTAAACAAATTACCATATTAAAAAAATTGAGGTTTAGTTGATTTACAGTGTTGCAGGCATATAGGTTTTTGTTTATCTGTTTCATGTATAGCAGTGTGTATCTGTTAATCTCCAAATCCTAATTTATCCCTTCCCCTGCCCCACTATTCCCTTTGGTAACTGTAGTTTGTTTTCTGTGAGCCTATGTCTGTTTTGTAAATAAGTTTATTTGTAGGTTATTTTTTTAGGTTCCAAATATCATAATATATAATATCAATCATATATTTGTCTTTTTCTGTCTGAATTACTTCACTTAATATGCTAATCTCTGGATCCATCCATGTTGCTGCAAATAGCATTATTTCATTATTTTTCTGGTTGAGAAAAATTCCATTATATATATATATATATATATATATGGAGAGAGAGAGAGAGAGAGAGACAGAGACAGAGACATATATACAGAGAGAGAAAAGACATATATACCATATCTTCTTTATCTTTTCATCTGCTGATGGACATTTAGGTTGCTTCCATATTATAGCTATTGTAAATAGTGCTGCTATGAACTTTGAGGTGCAGATTTCTTTTCAAATTAGTTTTATCCAGATACATGCCCAGAGTGGGACTGCTAGATCAAATAGTCTTGAGGTTAGTTGTGTCCAGCTCTTTGTGACTCCTTGGACTGTAGCCCACCAGGCTTCTCTGTTCATGGGATTTCCCAGGTAAGAACACTGGGGTGAGTTGTCATTTCCTTCTCCAGGGGATCTTCCTAACTCAGGGACTGAACCCAAATCTCCTGCTTGGCAGGCAGGAGATCTTCACCACTGAGCCCGCAGGGAAGCCCCTTCTCCCTCCTTTTTAAGCACAGTTGGTGGATCATTTGGTAACTTTATTTTTAGTCGAACAACAGATTTTTGATGTAGATGAAACAGTCTTATATTAAAAGAAGATTCCATCAAGGAATTTCATAACTAGAGAGGAGAAGTCAATGCCTGGCTTCAGTATGTCAAAGAACAGGCTGACTCTTCTGTTAGAGGCTAATGTAACAGATGATTTTAAGTTGAAACCAGTGCTCATTTACCATTCCAAAATCCTAGGGCCTTTAAGAAGTATGATGAATCTATTCTTCCTATGTTCTGTAAATAAAACAACAAAACTTGTGTGACAGCATATCTGTTTACAACATGGTTTACTGACTATTTTAAGTCCACTGTAGAGACTTATTGTTCAGAAAAAAAAGTCATTTCCAAACATTATTGCATATTGGCAATACACCTGGTCAATCAAGAGCTCTCATGGAAATTAAGATTAACATTAAGATTAACATTGTTTTTATGCCTGCTAATACAACATCCATTCTGCATCCCATGGATTTAGAAGTAATTTTTACTTCCAAGTCTTATTCTTTAAGAAATACATTTTGGAAGGCTATAACTGCCTTAGATAGTTATTATTCTTATGGATCTTGGCAAAGTAAATTGAAAACATTCTGGAAAGAATTCATCATTCTAGATACTATTGAAACATTTATGATTCAAAGGAGGAGGTCACAATATCCACACTAGTAGGAGTTTGGAAGAAGTTGATTCCAACTTTCGTGGAAGACTTAGAGGAATATAAAACTTCTGCAGAGAAAGTAACTGTAGATATGACAGAAAGAGCAAGAGAACTAGAATGGAAAGTGGAGCCTGAAGATATGGCTGAACTGCCACAATCTCATGATAAAAGTTGAGATGGCTGCTTATTGTTGAACAAAGAAAGTGGTATCTTGAGATGATATCTACTCCTGCTAAAGATTCTGTGAAGATTGTTGGAATGACAACACAGGATTTAGAATTTACACAAACTTAACTGATAAAGCAGTAATAGTATCTCCAATTTTGAATGAAGTTCTATTGTGAGTAAAATACTATCGAACAGCATTGTGTGCTACAGAGAAGCCCTTTAAAAGTCAGTCAGTTGGGAGAACTTCATTGTTTTCTTATTTTAAGAAATTTCTGCAAACATCCTGATCAGTCAGCATCATCGTCGAAGGAAGATCCTCCACCAGCAAAATGATTATGACTTGCTGAAGTCACAAATTAGTTATTTTAAATTAAAGTTTGTGGATTTTAAAGACATAATGCTACTGTACACTTAATAGACTAAATTGTGGTATAAATATAACTCATATACACTGCTGCTGCTGCTGCTAAGTCGCTTCAGTCGGGTCCGACACTGTGTGACCCCATAAACAGCAGCGCACCAG